>RBNI01000282.1:0-34656 GCA_003990745.1 Jimgerdemannia flammicorona | reverse complement strand
GACAAATGCCAGAAACAAAAACAAGACCAATGAAATCAAGCCCCGGGATCAGCACACATAGAACCAGTACCATTCGTCCACATTGCAATGGATGTAATTGGTCCTCTACCCTTGACCTTGACTGGCAACCGATATATCATTGTCATTGTGGACCTCTTCACAAAATGGATAGAGGTGGGACCCCTCAAGGAAGCCAATGCACAGTCAATTGCTGATTTCTTTCACAAAGAAATCATCTGCCGATTTAAGACTCCAGTACAAGTCACCACAGACAGAGGAACAGAATTCGTGAACCAGTTCTTTGAGATCCTCTACAAGAAATACAGAATCCAGCATATTTGGACCATGGCATACCATCCTCAAGGAAACAGACAAGCAGAAAGAACCAACAAAACACTTAAGAATGTTATCGCCAAGATCTGTGATAACTATGAAAATTGGGATCACTATCTGCCAATAGCATTATCCGCTCTTCGGGATATTCAATTACAAAGCACCCACTTCATCTCTCGGGAAATGCTGTTCAGAGAAGAAAGTTCTCAAGAAACCTTATCGTCCAATGGAGATGCTGTCTGGAAACGCGTGGATATGGAGATATGGAAACTACACCAAATCAGGAAGAAGGCTGAAGATTACATCATTAAGGCGCAGACACTTCAACGGAACAATGCAGAAAAGACCCACAAGCCCTTGGAGATTATCAAGATAGGAGACAAAGTCCTAGTGTATCAGAATATGGTGGAAGCTTCGTGGTCACGAAAACTAGAGCCCAAGTGGGAAGGACCTTATCTGGTGCAAGATATAAAAGGGACTACCTTTTGGCTATGAAAAACTTCAGGCACAATCATCCCTACTACCATTCACCGAAACCGAATCAAGAAGTATCATGACCAGTCAACGAAGTAATGCTGCTGCCCTCAAGATCACTAGTACGGCCCAGCAAGCTATAGAAAGACAGTGGTGCTCCACCGAGTCACCAATGATGGAGGAATCCTTCGACAGCATCCAGAGTATAGTGCAGATGCACTTATCACGAATCTCACATTTCAAGGCCTACCAGAACCGAATCGAGTTCCAGGAATACTTCAAGTTGGGACAGCTACTGAATTCAAAACTGAAGATGGGAAAAGAAGACTGGATCAGGGAATGTCAGCTCTCCTACATTCAAATTACGATTGCAAAAAGAGTACACAAGTTATTCAAGGATGACGAAGCAGCCTTGGCCCACTTCCGGGAAGTAACCCCAAGAGAGTTTGGATATGTCAAGAGGCAACACTAGAGGAACATAATGGCACAAATTGCGCAGTACAAGGAGATACAAATTATAGAAGCCTGGGAGTTCGAGTGAATAGGATATTTCAGGGACGAATCACCTATTCAGGAGGAAGTTGTGACAGTCAATCCGAAGTAGTAATCTGAATCAGGGGGAATTAGACATTTGATCACAGTACCTGAATCTGATTCCCTATATAGTTTAGCCTTATAAATAGCAGTCATATTCTGTAAAGTGCAGAAACTTTAACATTTGCAAAGATTTAGGAGATGTTAGAATCTTCGCAATCAGCGGAATCCTAGCAGATGTTGAAAGATCTGATACTTGCAGAATGACTCACTACTTAGCCACCTTATAGTTAGCAAAACTTGTATAAATAACCCAGTATCTTCGAGTGAATAAACCTCAGATCGAAATAGTTCAAAGCAAAGAGAAAGCAAAGGAACTAGTAAGCCTGCGGGCAGATACACTTTGAACTCACCCACCCCTACATACCGAGGACTCCGCGGAGTCAAAGAAGATCAAGAATTCAAGATACAGAAATCCGACGTACTTACAAGGTTAAGCATCCACTACGTTACAATAGATAGATCCTAATGGTAGAAAAAATTAAATATAGAAGAAGAATATTAGAATAGTAACTCAATATATATATATATCAGTATATAACTTATACTATTTTATCAGCTTTATATTATTTATCAGTAATATATAAAATATATAACTTATATAACTTCAATAATATCTCTCTTTATAATAAAGATTATGAGCTCTACTAGTATTAAGTAGCTATAGCAAATAAATATACTTCTTTAAAATACATTATATTAGAAATATCAGATAATTAGTCTAGTAATATAAGCAGTAATATAGATATGCTAATCATGAGTATTCTTATAGGTATAACCTCAATAGCTATGGGAAACACAGTCCTAGTTATAAGTATAAATACAACTAAGAAGTCTACTATAATTTTCAATAAAAAAGATTATACTATTTAGATATTCTATATAATAAATCTTCTTGACAAATATAGCTTAATAGAGTATACAAAGCTACAAGTACTGATTCAAGATTATAATACTATAAATAATTGCTGAGTATTATATAAGATTATATTTATATTGTTGAATTTACAAACAAAGCTTATAATACACACTACAATAACTCATAAGATATAAGAGACTCTATACAATTATCATCTATAAGTATCTGCATCAAATTAATTCTATCTAAAATCTTAACTATTCAATCTATGAATAAAGCCTAAGGAGAGTATCTATGAATATATTAGTTATATCAATAATCTGATGAATTAAGTAAATTCTCTCAGCATATCTGCAGATTATATTGATAATAATAATAAGATTATAGTACTTATAAGAGAACTTTCAAATATATATAATATTATTGTTATAGCTATATATAAGAGTGGCAGACTTATGGACTATATTTATATAATAATGAGTCTTATAAATAAGGAAATTTACTAAGAAAATAGTGGCAATGATGATAAAAATATCTTCTATAGGTTTTATAGATATGATAGTACTAAATAAGATCAAAAGTATAGATAACAATAAAACCAATAAACCCAAACCCAAAATCAATATAATAATCAGTTTAGCTAATTAACTAAGTATAATAGTTACTGTAAATACTATAGTACATAAGTATGGACATAAGAAGTATAATTGTTATTTCTGGAAAAATAACAAGAAGAGTGGTAAAAATAAATACAGAAAAAGCCATAATATAAATACTACTAATACTGATAGTAGTAATATATTCTTTATATAAGTAATATATATAGATAACTATATTTATACCACTAGTTCTATCAGTATAAGATCTATGAACATTTTTATTATTACCAAATTCACCAACCTGTCATCTATGAGTTTCAATCAATAGTAAAACACTTTTTACTTGACAAAAAGTGACAATGATATCAGCCATATATTTGATGAATATAGCTAATGATAATGATGTCTGACTAATAGATTCTAGAGCCATGTAATATATAATATTATATAGAGAATAGTTCTCTATATATGAGTCTTTTGAACACTTTGTATTTATCAAACTAGGAGATAACAATATTATCTATACTTAAGAAAAGAGAAATGTAGAGATATATCTTTATAGTAATATTATAGAACCTGCTGACACCTTTCTAGATATACTATATACTTTAGAAATCAATAAAAACTTCTTTTTGATAGGCAAAATGATATCCTATGGTAACAAAGAGATATATATATATTCAAAGAGTACAACTATATATAATTTGGATGACAATAAGCTAATGATAGTCTTGAAATATAGCAATCTTTAAATTATCAATAATATGCTAAATAGGAATGATATGAAAGTCTCTACATATGTGACAACTATGTCTGATATATCCAATATATATATAATATCAATACTTAGAACATATTGGCAAATCAAGCCTTAAAAGAATGATCTAAAGTAGCTTAGTGAATGGATTACCAATATATATATATCTAGAGAATGACTTTTATAAGATATATATAGAAAACAAATATCCTGATAATTATTTAAGAAATAATTAAAGTATATATCTGAGATTCTTGATCTTATATATATAGATATATATATACAGATTAATATATATACTATTATACTCTGAGAAGAAGTATTTTATTACCTTTATTGATAATTATATTTATAAGATATATATATATTTCTTATTAGTAAAGAGTGAAGTCTTAGATAAATTTAAAAAATTTAAAGTAATTATCAAAAATGAGATAGGATATAGAGTATATACTATATAATTAGATAATAGATACAAATATATCAATGACATATTTAAGCAGTTTTTGAAAAAATATAGTATATATATATATAATATTAAAGTAGAATAGTATGGCTAAGTAATTTAACTATACAATTATTGAAATAGCTTGAATAATAATCAATGCCATCAGATTATTATATTCTTATTGGGCCAAAGCTATTAATATAGCAGTATATATATATAATCAGTATATTTCTTGAGTACTCAGCAAGGAATCTGACAATAATAAGCATAGGTATGATGATCTTATTTCTGAAAAATTATAGAGTAGATCTAAGCTAAATATATCTCATCTATGTATATTTGGATATAATATATATATTCTCAATAAAAGTAATACCAATCAGTATAAATTTGAGCTAAAAGCTAACAAGAACATATTTCTTGAGTATTCTAGTAAGGTATATTAACTCTAGAATCTATACAAATAGTGTATAGTTATATTACATAATATATAGTTCTGAGAAAAGAGAGAAAATAGTTTAGAGATCTATGTGGATATACCAGTTGAAATATCTATATCTATATCTCAGTCAGTATAAATATAGCAAATAAAGTAATAACTATCATCAATCTCTCTAGTGGTCAATTAAAATTATTTTCAACTACTATATATATCTGAGCCAAAGTTACTTAATCTAAGAATAATAGAGATTAAAGATAAAGATGATAGTAAGTTCTTCAGTAATACATAAGAGATCCTCTATGAAGAATAAGTAAAAGTATTCCAATGTTTACTGAGAAACTTATTCTGATTTAGAAAATTATTAGAATATATTAGTAAGCCCTAGACAATAGTAATATATAGATCATATGAGTTATACCAAAGTATATGAATATATATATATTATAACATCTTCTAGTAAGCCAGGTATATATAACAAAGCTATAACTAGCTCTAATAGTAAAAAATGGAAATGAGCTATAGATGAAGGAATATGATTTACTCATTTAGAAAAATATATAGAATTTAGTATCTTTTCTGTCCAAATAATTAGATCAAAGTAAGTCTATAAAATCAAGCATAAGAGTGATAGAAGTATAGAGTAGTATAAAGCTCATTTTGTTACTAAGGATTATTTACAAGATTATAGCATAGACTATGATAAGATATTTTTATCCATATTTAAGCTTACTTTACTTAGAATACTTCTTGTGATTGATAACTATATGATCTTAAAATCTATCAAATAGATATAAAGATAGTATTTCTGAATAGTAATATAGATACTGAACTATATATCTATCAATTATAAGGATATATATAAAAATAGTAAGCTTAGATACAGATTATATAAGAAATTATATGGTATCAAATAAGTAGTATAATTATAAAATAAAAGGATTAATAAATATCTCCTTGATAATAGATTCATATATTACAAAGTAGAAAATTACATATATATCCAGTATTATGACAATAGTGATATAGTATTCATCAGTATTTAGATTGATAATATAATCATTATTACTAGTAAGAATAGGCTTAATAGAGTTAAAGAAGCCCTATGCTAAGAATTCAAGATAATAGATATAGGTAATATATTCTTTCTTTTAGAGATATCTATTACATATAATAGAAATATATATACCATATATCTCTTGCAAGCAACATATACTCAAACAATCCTCAAATATTTTAATATGAGTAAATATAAGTCTATTAATACTTCCATGAATATTTCTATGAAGTTAAGGAAGCTGGATACTATATTTAAGGATAATGATAATATATCTATCAAAAATAATACCAAAGATAATAACATTTCCTATCAATAAGTAATTTATTTCCTTATATATATATCTCATATTAGAAATGAGATCTAATATATTATATACTATAAATAAGATAGCACAGTAGTTCTCCTACTATAATAATTTGCATTAGAGTACTATCAAGAGAATTTTCAGATACTTAAAGAAATTAGTATACTATATACTTACATTGGGTAGTAGTGATATTAAATTAAGCAAGAGTAATAATAAGAGAAATAATATCTAACTATCTAGCATATATAATACTGATTGGACAGATAATCTAGATAATTGCTGATCTATGACTGAATACCTCTTCTATATTAATAAAAATAACAAAAGAGTCATTTTTTAGCAAACATACAAGTAATTATTTATAATAATATTATCAATATAGGTAGAGTACTAGATATTATCATTAATAATAAAGAAAGTCATTTAGCTCTAAGAACTATTAAAAGAACTTAAATTTACTCAAAAATAGAGCACTATACTATACTAAGATAACTAGTCTATAATTATATTGGCCAAGAATCTAGTACATTATAGTAAAATAAAACATATTAATATATAGTATTATTTTATATAAGAATGTATCAAAAATAGTACTATATACCTGAAATATATATATCTCTACAGAGTATATGATTGCTGATTCACTTATAAAAGTCTTTTTAAGGCTAAAGTTCTAACAATACATTAATGGAATAGATCTTACAAGTAGTATATCAATATTATAATAATTTTAAGATACTTTTCAGACTGTAAAAAACCTCTCTTATTATATTATACATTTTATATCTATATTGGTTATATCTCTTATCTTCAAATAGATTCTGTAGACAATATACATATATGTTATATTTTGTGAGTATTTCAGATATTATAAGTATTTTAGAATATTTTTCAATCTGCAAAAATTCCTAGATAGTTTTTTTTTTTTTTTTTTTTTTTTTTTTTTTTTTTTTTTTTTTATTTTATTTTATTTTACAGACTCAGAGTCTTGCAGATTTTATTAGAAGAGGACCTAGACTATATAGGCCAAAACTCTCACCAAACATTACTCTCTCATTAACCTAGACTACCAAATTCAAATATATTGACTCTCATTATATAGACTAGACTTGTCTATTCACTAGAGCTGGATCTATACCTATATATCAGATCTAGCAATATTAGAACTAGTGCTCCGAACGAGTCAATCCAGATGGGATTTGGATGGATTCGAATCAACCATTGTTTTGATTTCCAAATTAGACAATTAAATGTTTACATCAATAACTCGATAATAATCATCCAAATTTGATGATCTTAGTGTCATTTGAAAGCCCTTAATAAGGCCTTTCTAATGATACCAAGAACATTAAAATCGGATTATGCATTGCCAAGATATTAAGGAAACCATTCTATTTGACGAAATTTCCAAAATCGGCAAATTGAAGAATTTCCAAAATTGGCAATTCAGACAGTTTCCTTCATAACTCAGCAACGCATGATCCGATTTCAATTTTCTTGGTATCATTAGATAGACCTTATTAAGGGCTTTCAAATGACACCAAGAACATCAAATTTGGATGATTATTCATCAAGTTATTGATGTAAACATTTAATTATCTAATTTGGAAATCAAAACAATGGTTGATTCAAATCCATCCAGATGGGATTCGAATCTCATCCAAGTTGATCCCGATGGGATTCAATTGGAATCAATCCAAATCCAATCTGGATTAAATTGACTCATTAGGAGCACTAATTAGAACTAAATAAGAAATAGCCTCTCAAATCTCAAATAAAGATCTGAGATAAAGAAAAACCCTCCAACTAGCTAATAGAAGACAGAATAGATTCAGAGTGAGTAAGTAAAGAACTTATATACAGGATCCCCTCAAAAGGACTGACATATAGACTAAGGCCTAAAAAAGTCTCACTCCTACTTTCCAAGCTATAGGCCTTGATCATATTACTATATTAGCTCCTAATTTCAGTTGAGTACTGTCAAATGAGAGAGGTCCCACTCTCTAAGTCTGTAAGCCTCAATTGTATTGCTGAGTCAGCTCTTGGTTCTAGTTGGGTATAGCCAGAATGCTAGCTCCTATACTATTCCACTCTCTGTTAGCCAATCAAAATGCCTTACTGAGATAATACCCACCTTAACCCTAATGACTACCCCCAGCCTAGCACTCTATTAATTCACTGTTATTATTCTTCTACCTATCTATAATGACCATCTCTCCTCCCAACCCAACTCCACCCAAACTATGTCAGAACCATACTCATCAGAAAGCTCACCAAAGCTCAGAAAGCTCTACTATAGACATTAAGAACCTATAGATAATCTATACTGATACTTAATACTCAAGGTTAGCTAACTCCATATATAGCCTATAATATGTATACTAGATAATACCTTGTTGATGATAGCAAAAGAAAGAAAGTGCTATACCAAAACAAGTATACTCCAGATACAGCTAAAGATACTAGAAACTATAAAAAAATATAGAAGATGCTGATTTGATACTAATAAAGAGACAACTCAACACCATTGTCTCTCTCCTACTATACTCTTACAAGTATAGCAAACCAATCCAAGATAGAGGGAGTAATAATAGAAGAAAGAGGACTTAGAAGATTGTCTATCAAACTTTATAATTGATAAGATAGTAGAGAAAGAAGACTGTTCTAGATAGTTGTAATTCTGAGTTATATGTAGTTCTAGGTTTTGCATATATTGTAATACTTTTTACTTTAGTTTGCATTTCTTTTTGGATTAAATATCTTATTAAGCAGAAGTGTTGAGATGATAACTTGATATATATATCAGTATATGACTTATGATATTTTATCAATTTTATATCATTCATCAGTAATGTATAAAATATACAATCTATATAACTTTAATAAAATATCTCTCTTTACAATAAAGAAGAAAAAGAATAGATAAATAACTATAATACAATATAATACTTAAAGAGAGAGATATATAGAAAGATATAATATATTACTTTTTTGCTTCTTTTTTATTATAAAATATCTAGTGATTATCCATTGCTGGTATATA
Source organism: Jimgerdemannia flammicorona (assembly GCA_003990745.1). Lineage (NCBI taxonomy): Eukaryota > Fungi > Mucoromycota > Endogonomycetes > Endogonales > Endogonaceae > Jimgerdemannia > Jimgerdemannia flammicorona. The sequence continues at coordinate 25,743 of RBNI01000282.1, read as the reverse complement.
GTTTTATTGCTAGTATATAGTCTATTGTAAGACTCATTTTTTTAGTATATTGCTTGAATTTTGATCCCAGGAGAGCTTTAGTAAGTAAATCTATAATTATATACTTTGTAGAGATATATTCTAAGTATATAGTTTTATTTTTCATATATTCTCTTATATAATAGTATTATATATCAATATACTTTATTCTGCTATAATGAATAGAGTTCTTTGCTATAGTAATTATAAACTGGTTATCTTGATGAATAAGTATAGAGTACTATTTCTTATTAAAGCTAAGTTTCTTTAATAGCTGGTATAGCTAAATGACCTTTTTTATTATTGTAAATAATACTTAATACTCTACTTATATAGATGTATCTGGAATATTATCAGAACTTTTCTATATAAGTGGTAAAGAGACTCCTGAAGATAGCTAGGTCTTAGATTTGAGTCAGATAATATAGTCAGATTGAATGAGTTATATTAATAATATCAGTAGATCAAAGGAGTCTTAGTTTTGTAGATTTACTAAGAGATTATATTACTTGAGGGTATGGTGGCCAAAGTGAGCTAGTGAGCTAAGAGACTGAGACTGAGTACCTCTTATATAGTAAATATAGAAGGTATAGTTCTTTCTCAGAGATAACTTGGATAATTTGCTCTCTCTAATAGTACTCAAAAGTAGCCATAAGAGGTAGTATAAGGGCTTCTGGTGAGAAGTGGTTGATGGGGTCTATAGAATTAATATAGGTTAATATAGCAATAAAAGAGAGGAGAGCTAGAGATCTAGGATATAGAGGTGAGATTATCTTCTATTGAGAGGTACTCTGATAGATGACTTTTGTCTTAAGGATAGTATAGAGTATTTATGAGAATAGAGACAAGATCTGTGACTAGAGACCTGGCAGATAGTAGATATTAGAGAGAAGTGAGACTGGGCTAGAGTCTGGACATGAGATAAGAAAGTGATAAAGTAGCTTCTACCCAAGATTTGGATAGTATGGTAGAGTCTTCTACATATAGTAGAATATAATATTGAACTTTAGGTTGAGATATCTGTTAAAAGGGAGAATCTTTGACTATAAGAAGTACTATAATATAAAGCAGAAAAAGGGTATAGTTTAGATTTCAGAATATTGGTTAGATAAGTATGAGATATTGGCTGACTTCTGGTAGATAATTAGATATTAGCTAAGAGTATAACTATTAGTAAAGATGATAGAGAAATAGTGGGATGTTCTTTAGATATAGTTGATAAGAGATATTGATAATAAATAGCTCTTGGTAGAGTGGGTCCTTACTTTGTAAGTTAGGCTCTCTGAACATTAGTAATATATTTTGAGGATACTCAGAAGTTGGTACTAGGGGTAAGAGTAGTAAGATAAGAGTAGTTGGTATTGGAGTTATTGAATAGATAGTGGCAATAGTACTCTTAACAAATTAAATCAAATTAAATTTGATCAAATTAAATTAAAGATCCAATTTGATTCAAACTTGATTCAAATTGAAAAATTCCCAATTTGATTTGATTCAAATGACCTTCAATTCGATTTAATTTAAATTGATTCAATTTCAATTCATTTAGGAGTACTAAATAGCAGAAGTGAAGACTCAGAGAAGATCTTCATTATGGACTTATAAATAAGATATATATAAGAGTAGAAAGAGACTATAAAAATAAAAATAAAAATAAAAAAAAAAAAAAAAAAAAAAAAAAAAAAAAAAAAAAAAAAAAAAAAAAAAAAAAAAAAAAAAAAAAAAAAAAAAAAAAAAAAAAAAGAGTAGGAAGAGAGTTTGGATATCTGGAGGAGTAGTTATCTTCTAGCAGGATAGAGAGGAGAGAGTAGAACTCTCTGTAGAATTGAGTAGAGGTGGGTCACTTTATATTATTATAGTATAGAATAGTTGGTAATAAATGTAGGAGTTTAAGTAACTATAAAAGAAAAAAAAAGAAAAAAAATTATAAGGAGCCCTATAAGAGATCAGTTAAAAGATTCAAAAAGAGTTAATCCGAAAAACTAATATAGAGAACCAGAAGTAGTTATTAAAAGTAAAATTAGATCTAAAAAAATTAATCAAGATATAGAGTTTAAATAGTATAATAAAGCTATATGCTGATGGAATTAATATGTTATAGATAATATTAGCTCTAAGTTCTGAGTTTTTGTAAGAAAGTACTAAGTTCCAATTATCTGTTATAGTAGTATAGTCCAAATATTACTTTTAGGTTCTTGTGAAAGTACTGTACTTAGTACTCCGAATGAGTCAATTTGAATCAAATCCAAATTCGATTCGTCATATGATGGTTTGATCCAAATCTCAAATCCGAAGCCATCCAAATCAACTTGGATTAATCTGAATTGCCCCATCTGAATCACCCCATCTGAATCACCCATCTGAACTACCCCAATTCGAATCACTCAATCTGAATCACTCAATCTGAATCACTCAATCTGAATTACTCAATCTAAATCACTCAATCTGAATCCTCCAATTTAAATCCTTCAATCTGAATCCTTCAATCTGAATCCTTATCCAAATCCTTCAACCAAATCCTTCAATCCAAATCCTCTACATGACTCATATATCAGATGCATCTATAATACAATACATACATATGCATACACAATACACACACATACATACACATACACATGCAAACACACAAACACACATATTGACAGATCAGTCTTCAACAGTTCACAGTACCAATGATGCTTCAAGTCAAATATCTCTGATAGTTCCACACCTTCTATACAATCCTTGCTCTGAAATCTGGCAACATTGTGCTAAGATAGGAGATGATGTTGTTTGTAATTATTGCAGGTAAAAAATTAAGACACATCTATTGACAATTTTTGTATGTTTTGACATATACATGATATTGTTTCATCCATCTCCATGAACTGCACCAGCCAGAAGTTCAAAATGCTTGGGGGTACAACTTCGAACATGAATCAATACATAAAAGACAAGCATTCTGATAAAATCAAAAAGAACACAGAGACAAATAAAATCGACATCCAAGCTGTAGTGGGTATGTTTATCTGATTGCCTGACCATTTCTGTACCAACAATGCTGTTTAATCAAAAATATTTAGCCATACTCTTCAGTAGAATTTCGAAATCAGCTCATTTACTGGATTGTATGCACAGATCAACCATTCACAACCATCAAGAGTGATCAATTGCATAGCATCTTTGGCCTCTTCAAGCATGATTTATATTTGCCAAGTACTGATACTATTCACAAAGATATTCTGGAGGTCTATAGAAAGGAGTATGACAATCTCTACCAGATACTTCAGATAAAATAAGGGCAGTACTATGACCTTTGTAAGCTAAATTATATAAAAGAGCTCACCAATTTAATCTCACATTCAATAAGCAGAATTTGGCAGGCAAAATTTTGTTTACGATCAACACATGGACATCCCCCAATGCAATTTCATTTCTGGGCATTACTGGTCATTGGATTGACCTCGATTGGCAGCTTAAATCTCTCACCCTTGACTTCATCAAACTTGCTGGCCCTCATTCTAGAGACAACATTATAGATGCTTTTATTAGTTGTATCTAGGAGCTTGGAATCACCACCAAGATAAAAAAGGAGGGCTTGCCATCAGATCGGTATTTTGAGAGAGGTCCTAAACCAAACCAGATTTTATTGGTTATTTATTTTCATATAAATTCGCTGACTGAATATTTCAAGTATAGATTTTGGCCATTACAATGGACAATGCCACAAACAACTCAACATTTTTCAAAGTTTTAGCAGCCAGCCTCAAACAGGAAAATGTAGCCTTTAGTGCAGAAAGCTGCCATATGTGATGCCAGGCCCACATACTGAATCTCACTATTCAGGACTATCTTATGCACATAGACAAAATGTCTGAGAGAGGAGGAGTCCTGAGTATAATTTCTAAGCTGTGCAATATGGTTGTGTCAGTCCAATCATCCCCACAATGATAAGACAAATTTGCTACACAGTGTAAGGCAATCAGTTTAGCCCCAAAAGAGCTTATATTGGACATCTGTATACATTGGAACTCAACATTTGCAATAATCCAGTGTGTGCTGGAGTTTGCTATAGTATGTATCCTTTTTTTCTTCAGTCAGCTGAAGCAACTTGTTTCGGATAATTGAAGATTTATTTTTAAAAAAAAAAAAAACAAAAAAAGTCAATAGATTCAACAGTGGCTACCGACAAGGAAATACGGGCCAAGGCTCTAGGTGAAAGTGAGTGGGACATACTTAGGAATGTTATCAGAGTTTTGGAAGTAAGTGGTGATTGCTCTGGCTCTATACTTGTTTTGTTAGCCTCTACACTCATTTTGTCTGCCTCTGCATAATGCAACATCTCACCATATATAACTGCCAGTGTTTTGATGATTGTATGAAGGATATAGTCAAACAAATGACCCTGATAATAAGCTTGGCAATACCGGTATACAACCTTCTGATTGACCAGCTAGAGGACAAGCTTGAGGATAGGCTGGAGGATTGCAATAATTTATGGTTGAGCCCAGATCAGAGAGATACTGTGGAGGTTGCTCTTAGCAAGCTCAGAAAGTATGTACTACTCCCAAACAGATACCACCATATACTCAATCAGTACAGGTATGTCGATATCAGCATGTGGCCATTGCTCCTTCCAAAACAGAGAAACCCCTGTAAAAACTCACTCTCTCCTCTCCTTCGAATAGTACTGGACCTATGCTTAAAGCTACAATACTATAAAGATCAGGGCTGGGAGCAGCACTTCATTGAGAGAACCAAGCAGACCATAATTGAAGTGTACTAGAAAAACTATACACTACCGCAAGGTTCTAGCTGAAGTCCAGATAAATATGTCAAGGAATCCCTCCTGTCCCACATTTACTTCAGCAGAAAGAGGAAGAGGGAGCCATCAGTGGAAGAGTTGCCATCAATAGATGAACTTATCATTTATCTCGCCAGTGACTGCGTGATCCTGCTAGAGGGTGCGGAGGTGCTTAACTAGTGGAAGGTGGGTTGTCAGGTGAGCATTAGGCCAATTTAACCCACCAATCTAACCACTGCTCTACCCACTGCTCTACCCACTGGGGCATGCAGCTGCATCAAATGGACTTCCCCAGCCTGTATGGCATGGCTTGGGACTATCTGGCGATTCCTGCCTCCAGTGCTCTCATTGAGTGGGTGTTCTTAGGTGGGGTGGACCTCGTTGCCCCAAAGAGGTGTGTACTGAACACTGAGACAATCTGGGTATATATGTGTCTGAAGTCTTGGTGGGGCTTGGGCTGCTAAAATTTGGTGAGTTCTGGGGATTCGCAGATAAGTTGGTTGGCCTTGTGGAATATTTAATACCTTTCAAAAATAATAAAAAGGTAAAAAACCCTGAGGACTCGGCCCAGAGTTTGTAGCTCAAGTGGGCAGCAGTCGGCAGGGTTAGTGGCAGCAGCAGAGAGAGCATGCAATGTTTGTAGCCCTCTGCCAGCAGCAAGGGGTAGCTCCAAGCTGTCAGTACCTGGATTGGTGGGCAGGTCGGCTGAGGGAGTGTGCAAAATTTACGGCCCTCCACCAGCAGCAAGGGGTAGTCCCAAGCTGCAAGTGTCCCAGTTGGGGGGGTTGGTGGAGAGAGCATGCAAAACTTGTGACCCTCTACCAGTAGTGAGGGACAGCCCCAAGCTGTCAGTACCTGGGTCAGTGGGCAGGATTGGTCAGCAGGGTTGGTGGGCATGGGGTCAGCAGAGGGAGTATGCAAAATTTGCAGTCCTCCACTGGCAGCAAGGGGCAGTCCCAAGCCACAAGTATCCAGGATGGGTGGGGCAGATGAGGGGAGCGTGCAAAATTTGTGGCCCTTCGCTAGCAGCAAGGGGCAGCCCCAAGCTATCAGTGCCCAGGTCAGTGGGTGGGGTCAGTTAGTGGGGTTGGTGGGCACAGAGTTGGCGAGGGAGCATGTAAAATTTGTGGCCCTCTGCCAGCAGCAAGGGGCAGCCCTAAGCTGCAAGTGTCCAGGATGGGCAGAGCAGGCAGAGGGAGCATATAAAATTTGTGGCCCTCTGCCAGCGGCATAGGGGCAGCCCCAGGCTGCCAAGAAGTCCAGGGTGGAGAGTGCTTCTGGTGGTCAGAGGGTACTTCTGGTGGTTGGAGGGTACCTCTGGCAGTCAGAGGGAATTTTCAGTGGTCAAAGTCCACTACAGATTCAGACCCCATCACTGGTTCGGGTCCCATGGGCACCCTGGCCCTATGCTATAGTGCCATATCAGCAGCACTGTAGAGTAGGGCCAAGGGGCTGGTAGGGCCCTGTATAATGGCTAAGCTAGTACTACAGAAGAGGCATCTGGCCCAATCCTCTATATAAGACTACCCAACCTGCACAAAATGACTGCCTAACCCTCACAAAAGACTGCCTATCCCTTGCGAAAGATTGCCTAACCCTCACAAAAACTGCTCTACCTGCCAGTCTCAGGTCTTGATGAGTCTATCATCTGTTGTGAGTGTGATGACTGTTGTGTCCGAGCTCTTCTCAAAGGTGATGGTGCTGTAGTAGTCATGTGGTTGGAAGAGGATAGCTGTGTTGGCCACAAACAGGACCCCGAAACCATAGGTGAGGTTGTACCAGACTCTGCTGCTGTCCTCCCAGATTGGGCCCTTCCTTTCCAGGATATAAAACATTACCAGGGTGATATTGTTATCTGTGTGTATGGACAGAGAAAAGTTGCACCTGACATATTCTGATGTGATATGAGCATATGGTTGGGTGAACCCTTGGCCCAGGACCTCATACTGCCAGGCTATGCTGGTGGATGCCTACTCTTGGTCCAGCCCTGGGAGCCCTGGCTTGGAAACCTGTCAAAACGGACAGCAACCAGTCAGTCCTTTTTGCATGTAGGGGGGCAGAAACTCTCTGGGCTGCAGAAACCCCCTGGGCTGCAGAAACTCCCCAGGCTGCAGCACCCTAAAAAAGCAGAGCTCTTCACCTCATATGGCATACTAAATTGTGCCAAGAATATATGTACAGCCATGCCAAGATCACCACTAAGCTGGCCTGCCATATGCTCTACCAATCTGCTTAAAGAACCCCAGATCATAGCCGCTATCACCACATAGGCTGTGTCATGCTCATATGTAGTTTGCTCTTCAACAGCACTTCTAAAGTTCTGGTAGGGGTACAGAATCTTGTATATCCCTGGATTTGTATCAAAAAGAGTATGTCAGTAAAGAGTGTGATTTATCTGGAGAGGAGTAAAAAAAAAAGGGAGATGAGTGCAGGGGATTTTGGAACTCCAGAACCCACTCTTTGCCAGTGTTGCAGTATACCCAATTCCTGTCCAAACCCCCCCTCCTTGCTTTTTTTGCCCCCTCTTTCCTACCACCCAGTATTTGATGCAATCTTTGTAAATCTCATTGATGTGGCAGTGTAGCTTATCGCCATAGAGGTTCCTTACCACCATCGCAACTACCTCTCTGCATTCATTAATAAAGATATAGTTCTCTTCATTGTTGGTTACTCCTACTGGCCAATGGACCCCTTGGTCAAGAATGATTGGCTCTGATTTGAATGTAGACCCCCAAGCCTTGATGATGATGCTGGTACTGCTCATGCTGAACATCTTGCCCTTGAATTTCTCTATTTGATCAGATGTCAGATGTAGTTGAACTCAGGTAACTTTGAACTCTCCTTTCCAATGAAACTGAGCCCTGATCTGAGAGACTGAGATAAGTGTGCAGATGGGTTATATACAGATGAGTTGTATGCGGACAGATTGTATGCAGACAGATTGCATGCGAGCAAGTTGTATGTGGGCAGGTTGCATGCAGGTGTGGGTGTTTTATAGGGGGAGACCACATAAAAAATGAAATTAAATAAAATACAAAGATGGGTATTTCAGAAAAAGAGCATGAGTGAGTGAGTGAGTGAGTGAGCTGCATATCGATGAGTTGCATACCAACGAGTTACATGAGTTGCACAAGATTACTCACAAAGGCTTACTTCTATTTCTTTTGAGATCTCTGCCATGTGATACATTGACTTAACAGCTCAGCCACCAAAGGCATGCCCTGCAATATCCTCCAACCTTTCTTCATCTTGATCAGATGTTGTGAATAAAGTCAGCAGATCTTGCCGTAGAGCTGTAGACCCTAAGAAGAGCACGAGGTGAATCAGGTCATGCTGGGGGAATTTAAACAAGTAAAAAGTAGTGGCAGAAAAGAGCAATCTACATCTACTACCAGCTACTTCAAAAAGGCTGCTATGTACATAGCTATGAGGTCTGTGAATTCCAAGGTCCAAAGGGCTACCATGAGTTATTGCCAGAATTCACCCTCATCTCCACTATCACCATTGCCATTGCCATCACCATTGTCATTGCCATCACCACTGCTATTGCCCCTTTGGCTCTCGATGAGCAGCTTATGTACTGCCCATATGAGAAAGAATCTAACATTATCAGCAGAGAGTACATTTCTACCTCAAATACTCCCTCTTTTGACAATCATTGCAGGGTGAAAAATGAGTAGACTGGACTAATGTATGAATTAAGGGCTGTTGTTCTGTTTGCTTATGATGTGGCAGGAAAGAATAAAGAAAAAGAACAAAGAAAAAGAACAAAGAAAAGAGAGAGAACAAAGAAAAGAGTGATGTCACCAAAGTGTGGCAGGAAAAAAAAAACAAGAGCGAAATGAACAAAAGAAAGGGTGATGTCACCAAAGATTTCAATCTGAATGGATCTATCCAAATGGATCAATCCGGATGGATCAATCTGGATGGATCAATCCAGATGGATCATCCAGATGGATCATCTAGATGGATCAATCCAGATGGATCATCTGGATGGATCAATCCAGATGGATCAATCTGGATCAATCCAGATCAGATCATGAGACCAATCTGAGTTGATTTGAATCTATCATATGATAAACCTGAATTGAATCTTATCCAGATCAACTCCATTCATTTGGAGCACTAACTGTACTTGTATCCCAAGTTGATTAGGCTCAGAATCATTAAAAAGTCAGATCTGAGGGTTCTGTGATAAGAATACTGCTTTATTCTTATAGTTGGGAAAAGCAGAGCTTTAAGCTTTTCTTCAGCTTTCAGACTGAGGTTACAACACACTCAGTACAGAGGATATTTATACATGTTTGAGGCTATGGCTAAATATGGTGTGCTGGGTGTATCCATACACAGTTATACTATATAGGGTATCTATGACTACTAGTTGGCTAAAATGTTCATTCAAAAATAGATGCAAGTTCTCTTCATGTAATGTGGACGATTTTGGCGATTTCCTAATTAGGCGCGGTCCAGCGTAACGAGGCAGATTTGGTGGATATGGCGGATTTGGCGGATTTGCATGTAACGAACCGTTACATCCTTCCCTTCTTGAATGGCGCGGATTTGGTGGACTTCTCAAATGGCGCAGATTCAGCAGACTTCTCGAATGGCGTGGATTCGACGGACTTGAATGGCATGTAACGAACCGTTCAAATAGATAGTTGACAACAATATTTAAAATACTACCCCTATTAGTAAAGAAGCAAAGAAGAAGAAGCTGTATAAGAGCAAGACCTTTAAGTATAATATCTTCAAGAATCTCAAGGTCAATACAACTATTGGACAGTTGGCAGAAATTCTCAACTTTAAAAAACAGATGAGAGTTGAACTATCTGAAACTGCCAATATTGTATTTCTTTTACTTTTGTAATTGCATTTGAATGAATTTTGTCACAGTCAGCATGTGCCCTCACACTTTTATTCACAGTTTTGGAAATATTTTGCAATGGTGGTTTTTGGGATCATTCGGATTTTTTTTTTTTTTTTTTTTTTTTTTTTTTTTTTTTTTTTTTTGTCTAGAAGCCATTGTTGTTCTGCACTTAGTCGTTGTCATCGGGCTCGAAATTCCTGAAACCCTCAACGACGTTATTTATATCACGTAATTATATTTCCCTGGTAGCACTCCACTTAAGTTTGTGCTTGCGGATAGCCAAAGCATTTTGGGATGCTCGAGGCGGAAGGAAGAAAGGATAATATTGTCCTGATCGCGAGCAGTAGGGGGGGGGGGAGCATAGAGTGGGACAAAAAGATGAAGGAAAGGGAGAGGGGACTGAGTGGGCATAATTAAATGGAATCGCAATCGGCCAGACATCTAGATATCGGCTAAGTGACGAGAGGAATTGGAATACCGCGATACAAAGTTGTCAAAACTGATTCTGCACATCGTCATTCCTTCCTCCTAGCCGTGGCTCGACCAGCCGTGTCAACATCAGCGGTGTCACCCTCCACGGTTGCTACTGCTTCGTCACCTGCGAGCACGGGTACATATCGTCATACTGGCAATCGCAAACTCTGGCCGATGACTGCCACGACCACATGGCAGACCGGATCCGCTTCACCTCGGCCAACCTTCGCCTCCTACTCTCCCTGCCGCACATTCGCAATGCGCTGACCTTCCTGCCCAGCGAGAAAGGCGATGAAAATAAAATGCGGAGACGGAGAGGAAGATTGTTATGCGGTCGTTGTTTCATCGTTCTGCGCTCAGTCGTCGTTCTGCGCTTAGTCGTCGCCATAGTTCTGCGCTAAGTCGTTGTCATCGTTCTGCGCTTAGTCGTTGTCATGTCGCGCTAAGTCGTCCGTCCATCGTCCGTCGTCGTCATCATTGTTTAGTTGTCGTCGTTCATCATCATTCTGGGCTTGGTCGTTCTGTGCTAGTCATCATTCATTGCCACATCATCTACAGCGACCCAGCGAAAGATAGATGCGCTCAGAAACCAAAGTGAGGATATATATGTAATAGTTCGCAGTGTATTCCCTTCGTCCAGCACCAATTTCTATCTAACAGACCAAAAAACAAAATTTAAATAGCTCCGTGGCCTACGAGTTACCCTGGCGATCCGCTCATGCCCGGCTGGGTGGTGGAGAAAAATGCTACACGGATCAACCCCACCAACTTCGGTACATATGTTGTCGCCCTCCTCGACGTCATCTGCGACTTTGCATCCTGCTCAAGTTCGGCTGGCATCCTCGTCGTACCGTCCACCTCGCTTCCTGGGATGCCAAGGAGGTAGTGTATTCCATCTTTTGAATCTTCCCTTTCGTACCTTTTCTCCACTATTGCTGACATCCGCCCACCTCCAAACAGTTCTCCCTAATTGGCCCGACCAAATTTGTCGAACACCACCTCCTGACTCTCCAGCACTCCCTCATTGCCTACATCAATGTTGACGTCGCTGTACACTCCTGCACCTTATTCACGACATAACCGCGCTCGTGGTGGACCCGCTACAGCCCAACCGGACAATCCGCGAGAACTGGTTGGTAACCATGAACAACTAGCTTGGGATGAACATATCGAAACCCAAGGTCTACCCACCGAGCGGGTGGGACAGCGAGCATACCGCGTTCTTGGACCACCTGGGCACTGCGAGCGCTGATATCGGGGTTTTCAGGAGATATGGCGTTATCATTCGAACTATGGCAGGTCAGGGAGCTTTTCTCCTTCTGTTTTCTGTGTTCATTTTTATTCTCTTGTAGTGTAGGCAATTGGATGATTGTTTGTAGCCAGATGAATGACTCTCACACACCCTCCGGCCTTGTAGATAGCTTCAACTGGGCGAACAAGCAGAGCGACCCTGGGTTCTTTTACCATGTCATTATCATAAAGGTAGTGAAAATCCCATTCCCACCCCTCCTCCCTCCGTCTATTATCCTGCTAATCTTTAACCTCCCCCCCCCCTTCCCCAACATCTTTTGCGCTTAATCGGCCGTTCTATACTTAATCGCTATTCATTGCTAATCTGCACTTAGTCGCGCTATTCTGGTCTAATCGATATTCATCGCTGCTCTGGGTTTAGTCGTCGTTCATCGTCATTCTGCACTTTCTGGGTTTAGTCGTTCATCTCTGTGCAGTACTTAGTCGTCGTTCATTGCCGTTCTGCGCCTCGTCTTCATTCGTTACCGTTCTGCGCTTAGTCTGTTCTACGCTTAGTCGTCATTATTCTGTGCCATTTTATTTGCTGCCACGACTTCTTTTAATACATTTATTTGCACACTACATTACCATAACTTGTTTATTTTGAATAAAATCACTACATCAGTATATTTGGGAAGGACGAGGAAGAGGGTGGCAGAACGGAAACGATCCAGAACCAGAAACCAGAGCCAGAATTTACCAAACGAATTAACCAGGTTTCCGACAGAACTCGCGCGTCTTCGTCAGAATCCACTAATTCCCAGAATCCAGGGCCTCGCGCAAACGATCCTTCGCATAATACGGATAGCCTCCTGACTTTTTCGCGTTCTGGAGGCCTTTTCGCATAGGGTTTCTCGAAGGCTTCTAGAACTACCTCCCGAATTTGGCGTGACCCCCGAAACCCCTGTGAAGAGACCCTAGAAAGCCGTTTTGATTTCATGATGAGAGATGTTCGATATACACAGAAATCGGACGTGTACTGCTTGGGAACTCTGCTGTGGCAGCTGGTCGTTGGCGTTCGAACTCTGCTCGGGACATCGCATGTGAGGGCAGGAGTCCAATAAGTTGCCGCTTGTTCAAAGCTGCCCAGGGTTGCGGCCGGGGGTGGGTGTGACGAATGACAGATGTTTGGGGTTGGGGATGTCGACTGGTCGGCCAGCATTTGTATTTGGGCATGTTGAAATAATACGTCATACTATTGCCCAGCTATTAATATTTCGGACATTAGAATGACTGTTCGGGGCTTTATTCCTGTCGTTTTTTGTTTGTATGAAATGCAACACCCTACGTATCGCTCACTTCAAGTATATACGTCCCAAAGCCAAAGACCCCGCGCTTAATGCCGACGTACCCAGAAATTCGGAATCAGTTGTTGGAGTGGGAAAAGTACGATGGACCGAGTGGAGTGCGTTTTTGCCTCTATTGATGACACGGGGGGTGCAGGAGAGGCCGGTAACGGATAGTTTCTTCGGACCCGGCTGGCGGATACGGAACATTTCGTGTCGCCCACCCTATCTCCCGTATCGCCACGTCATACCCTCGTATTTACTGGGGTCGAAAACATATGAGGGCCACGCACGAGGATGACTCCGACGGTTTGTTTGGCGCACAGGCCTGTAGCCATGCGGGTGCGACTACTGTTATGGATGGACATGGGATCATTGGAAAAAGAAGGGGGGGTTTGGGTGGGTATAAATGCGGGGGACCGGTGAATGTTGCGGTGTTTTAATTTATAATGGGGTTTCGTAGATTGGTGGGGCCGAATATTCGATCAAAAGCTCGGTGCTTTCGGATCCCCTCACTCATACACACTGTTGACTCAAGGAGATCTCTTAAGGTAAGAGGATTATGCCATACACAATGAGTTTGAGTCGTTTCCTCATCGCTTTTCGGGAAGGGAAAGTGTTCTCAACCCAATCCCTGTGTTTGTTTGCGTCCTTGCCGAGATGACCGCACGTCACCAGCATGGTCATTCGGGTGTACCAATAACGTCAAAGTGCGACGATCATGGTTGACGATCATGGAAGATAATTTTCTCATTACAACGCGCGCGGACCTAAATTTCCGTGGACGTTGACACCTTTATTTTATACTGTGGGGAAGCCTATATAAGGACGTACTGCCTACTTAATCTAGGACATCCGAACTTTGGAAAACAACTCTCAGAACAATGTCGCAAGGCTCAACCTCACTTCTGATCCTCTACCTCGAAGACGACGAATCGCTTACCAGCCTCTTCGAGGCCCACGGTCAAGGACAGGCCAACCCCCCACCCCCCCAACCTTTAACCCAGCCCGAATTCGACACCACGATCCTTTACAATCCGGATCTTCCCATCGACACCCCGACCGGCGGCCTCATCGAATATATCTTCTCAGATGGTTTCGCGGAGACCTCACAAGGGATCTCCACTCCCGCCACGCGACGCCAACTCGGGTCGACCGACGCCGAGTGGATTTCCATCATGGCGCTGGCGGCCATGTCGCTCGTGTTTGCGGCGTTGGACACCTTGACGATAACGTTGGAGGTGTTTCGCGAGAAACTCTTACTTGCCATCTCGCTGAACCAAACAGAGGTCCAGCTCAGGATCGCCGTTTCTAGTGTGAGACGTTATTTTAAGGTGATCATAGTGCGGGTCATAGACTTCACAAATGCCACATTGGAGGAGTTTCGCAAGAAACTCCTGCTTGCCGTCTTGCCAAACCAGACAGAGGACCAAATCAATCTCCCTGACGACCTGTTGGACGGGGTTGAGGAGATTTTGCTTGGAGTCGGTGCTCCCATAGTGAGAAACGATTTCACGGTGACGGCCGACGATGGTTGGATTGCCATCATAGGAATAGCGATCATGTCGTTCATGGTTGCGAGCTTGGACACTATGGTGGTCACGTTAAAGGTGGTCCGCGAGAAGCTCCTGCTTGTCGGCAATGGTCGAATCAACATCATAGTGCAGATGAGGGTCGTAATCTTGGACATTGTGGTAATGGCATTGAAAATAGTTCGTAAGACGCTCCTTGCCGGGGACCTAGTTTGCTTGGCGGACTTTGAGATTTAATAGATATTTCCTGCACGTTCACACATAGTAATATGTGTCTGTATATAGTATGTAAAAAAAATGAGGTCGTTCCCTTCTTGTAAGAGTATACCGTTGCTTTTCTTACTATAGAATGAATTACTAACGTTTATGATTATAGCTGCCTCTTTTCACATGCAAATAATATTAAAATACATCTGGACCGTATCCAGTTTTCTGTACTTAAGACTTACAACCACCCTTTTCTGATATTTCCCGTTGCATTCTTCCACATTTTCCGCATTTAAGCTAGACAACCACCCTTTTTTTGGTATTTCCCGTTAGATGTTAGATATCTCCACACCATGTTATGTCGTTCCTTCTTTACTACGCCCATGTTTTTGTAACGTACATCACAAACACAAGTCGTGTCATTTTAAGTGACTGCTAAGGTTTGATAATTATCGGAATTGTCGCGTGGATTGAGAGACCACCGAATTGTCGCACTCGGCCGAGCGGATTGAGGTGGCTGCCAAGACCACCGAATTGTCGCACTCGGCCGAGTGGATTGAGAGACCACCGAATTGTCGCACTCGGCCGAGCGGATTGAGGTAGAGGGCGACGTGACCATATCAAGGAAAAAGAGGCGGCCAGCAGCCGTGGAGTAAACTCTTGAGAGTCTTGAATGGAGGAATAAACCCGTGTCAGCGGTCCCACTCATTTTACCGTCTGTGTCATTCGTTAATAATAGCCTAGACGAACTGCATCAATAACATTGCGCAAAGTTCTCCTTCACAGCATATGGTTCATGCCGCAAGCAACATTTACAAGGAAGTGGCGACCTGTCGTTGAGGCCACGTTTTTAATTTAAATAATATTGTGTTGGCATAGCAACGAAACAACAAAGTAGTACCACGTTTATAATGTACCAAGCTGCACACGTGAGTTGCGAGTTTCAAAACGTTCTGCGGGTCTACGGGAACCTTCGA
Organism: Jimgerdemannia flammicorona; assembly: GCA_003990745.1. Lineage (NCBI taxonomy): Eukaryota > Fungi > Mucoromycota > Endogonomycetes > Endogonales > Endogonaceae > Jimgerdemannia > Jimgerdemannia flammicorona. The sequence goes on along the minus strand of RBNI01000282.1, from coordinate 10,306 downwards.
TCGAATGCATCAACCAAAAAAAAAAAAAAAAAAAAAAAAATACGTAGAATCAACCTGGCACCACCAAATGCCAACCAATCTCCTCACCCCTCCTTTCTCCTCACGGTCCCCTCCTCACTAACAACATACCACCTCTCAAACACATTAACATGGCTTCTCGACAGCCCCTTGAACGCGTTGACGCCGTAAATGGAGTCCTGCAGCAGCTGATGCTCCTTGACGTCACTGATGACGCGAGCGGGTGCCAGCGCCAAGATGTCGTCGGGCACGCGGACATCAGGCATGCGCGCGTCCACGGCCGGGTTGAAGAAGACGGGCACGGAAATGCGGTCGCGCCCCGCGGCGTTGTTCAGGACTCGGTGCGTCGTTGCCACGTAGCATCGCTGCGTGAGCCGCTCGAATGCCTCGCCGATGTTGATCACGAAGGTGTTCGGGATGGGGGTCGCGTCCTGGGGAAAGGTGGAATAAGACGTGTTAGAGGATCGGCGTTGGTGTCGGAGGTTGAAGGAGTTGGACGGGATTTTTGGGATACACACGATCCACTCGCCGTCCGCAGTCTGCACTTGCAACCCGCCGACGTCATCTTGCATCAGGACGGTAAGGAACCCATAGTCCTGAAATATAATCGAGGGAAACAGAATACGAGACAAGATCAAGATCATATTTCGTCAGCTTCGCGACATTTAGAATAGGTATTATACCCTCATACCTTATGAGGTCCCACGCCTAGCCCATGATCCACCGGCCGATCGACCTCATCCCCCATAGGCGGATATCTGTATTCAACAAAATCAGCCGGGCCCAATCGCACCCTTCGAACCGTCCCACGCACGCCACCCACCTGATGACCTTCATCCTAACGTGCGGCTCCGTCCCGAACGTGCTCTCGAAAAAATCCGCAGGCAACTCAAGGCTCAGGGCGACGGCGCGCATCAGCCTTCTCGCAACGCCACACAGCGCCTCCATGAACGCGAGCGTCGCGTCCCGGAATCTGGACACGCTCGACTCGCGCGGCCACTGGTTCGGGCCCTGGATGTTGAGGTGCGGAGGGGAATCCGGCGCGAGTGTGCGCGGTGGGAGCTCGAGGCCGAAGTCGAGCTGTTCTCTGTGGGTCGAAATTAGTGCGTGGTGAGTGATGGATGAAGCATTGTCGTTGTCAGGATGGACGATGAGACGATATTACCTGTTATCTTGCTTGTAGTCGGTTGTCTCGGCGCCTGTGTTATCAATGATTTGTAATCATGACCTTGAGGGCCGAAATTTCTCCGGATCACATCCCCCTCTACTCACCCATCCTCGTATACCCCCTAAAATGTGGGCTTCCCTCCATCGCAATCTCCCCTTTCTCTTTCAACGACAACCGAAAGAACCTCCTGGCCTGCTCGACCATCTCGCGCTGCACCCGCTCATCGACGCCATGATTTTCGACATAGAAGAACCCGACTCGCAGCGCCGCATGCCGCAGCTCGGCTACAAACCGGGAAACATCGGCTAAGTCCGTTGACGAGAGCAACGAGAAGTCCAAGACGGGGAGGTGGCGCGTCGGTGCGGGCATGGTTCGGAGGAGGACAGGCGATGTAGGTGGGAGGATGTTCGCGCCATTTTATGGACCTGAGGTTGGTCAATTTTTTAGTTGTCACGTGTTTGGGAAGCGGGAATGTAATCTAGCTAAAAGTATATATAGTTCTCTTTCTCCGACCCCGAGTTTATAGGTGGTGGTGTGCCCTTTCCCATTTGACCATCGTGCTCACACTTTTGCCTTTTGCTTTCAGTGTCGACAGGTGCTATAACAAATGTCGTCTTTAAATAATTTCCTCCGGCTGGATAGTCGAAGAGAATGACTGGACCCCATTGGCGTGATCGGCGACAACACGACCTACATGACGAAGACGCATAGCTTCTTATGATTCACTTCCTTGCATATGAACTTTGAGGGCAATGCCAAGACAGCTGAGGCAACCGACACGACGCTCTACGCACACACTATTCGAAGCTTTATAAAGTGATGTGCCGTCAACTCTGGCCACATCCATGAAAAGATTGTAGCAGGGTTTCTTGAACTCGAAAATTTCTCGAACCACATCTGTTCTTTCCTACAATCTCTCTAAGGTACTACTCTCAAACCCCATATCCGCCGTCCCACTCACACCCATCATCTAATTCTCCGCACCATCCTTCACCAACACGACTCGATACCTCACCCCGCCCTTGATCACCATATCGACCCCCTTATTGACCTCCGCCATGGGCACCTTCTTGATCCAGGGCCTGACGCCTTTCTCCGCCGCGAAGGTCAGCATCTCTTCAAGATCTTCCGTGGATCCGGTGAAGGATCCGACCAGGCTGATATGGCGGTAAATGAGGCTGGCAGCGGGAAGGGAGATGGGCACCTCGGGCAGGTCGAGCAGGACGACCTTGCCCAGGTTATCGACCAAGTTGAGAAGCGCCGCCCATGGGATCGTCGCGCTCGAACCCGTCACGAACAGGACGTCCAGCGATTTGGCAAGCGGAGAAGTCGGAAGGGCGTTCAGGTTGGGATCCGAGAGCGTGATGAAACCGGTCGCGCCCAGGGTCGTCGATTCGGCTCGTTTAGAGTCCGAGGAGGAGATTACCAGGATACGGCGGCAGGATTTGGCGCGAGCCCATTGAACCTGTGGGGAGGGTTAGGATTGGAGAATGAGCAGTCTACCGCGAAAAATAGGCTTGATGTATCTCACAATTTCCGCCCAGCAATACGATTACAAATTATTTGATTCTAAAGATACATACAGCAAGATGTCCCAATCCACCGATACCGACAATCCCAACACGAGTGTTTGCGCCTATATTGTGATGCTTGAAAGGAGTATAGCTATATGCAAAAAGAAGAAAAGGTCAGAGCAAGCAAGGAATCTGTATTGTGATATTCACATTTACGCCATTCCCTCCCACTACCTACGTCGTAATCCCCGCGCACAATAACGGCGCAGCCTCATCGCTCCCGATAGCATCCGGAATCCTGACGGCCCATTTAGCCTGCACGCGCACGCGGTCGGCGTATCCACCATAGGTTTGGAACCCCTTGTAAGTGCCGTTGTAGGTCGTGACCTTGTCAGCGCAGAGCTGCGCATGCCCGCCGGCGCATAAGCCGCATCCGCCGCACGACGCGCACACAGGGCTCACGCCAACCCGGTCACCATGCTTTAGATGCGTCACGCTCGAACCCAAGTGCGTGACGTGGCCCACGAACTCGTGGCCCGGGACGAGGGGGTAGACGGCGCGGTTCCATCCCTGAAGGGAAGGGGGGAGTGTTAAAAGCATGGAGATTTCGGGTAGTAGGAGGAGCTGGGATTGGATTGTACTTACGTTGGTCAATTGATGGATATCGGTTCCGCAACTGAATTGCGAAGAGATATAATGCGATTCTGTAGATATTAATAATTTTGGCATTTTTTGTTTGACACACCAGAGCGAAGCACGCGACTTACATTCCACAATGAGTGATCTTGATCTCGACGTCGTCATCATTCAACGGACGCGGGGTGAAGGACCAAGGCACGAGTTTGGTCGACTCATCGCTGTGGACGTACTTTTGGAGGGCAGCCCAGGCGTGGAACTGTTCGCCTTGGTGGGCCATGTTTGAAGGAGTGAGGGGGAGGGAGGTTTCCAAGTCAGACATATTTATAATAAAAATAAAGTCACGTATTTGTAATAAATGTAAAGGCACGTGCTCTGAAATTGACGTGTCGAGGTTATTATCCTCTACGCTCCCAGCGAACCTCTTCCGATAGGATTACTCACGAAACGGATTACTTGGCATAGGGAATCTTGGAGAATTAGCTAGAGTTTAGTAAAATCATGCATAAATAGGTGGCGGTTGGGGATGACAATAAAGCAGTTCTGAAATATTGAATAAGTAGCACATATTGCCAAGGATCGGGTATCCAAAGAATATCTCGCATGACAGGCCGCTTTTCAGGCTCCCCCAGTAAGCTACAGACATCCATAGTAAAATCCTTAGTAAACCCCATCCACACATCCCTGCTCCTTTATTATCAATCAATTTAGTATATAACTACTACAATATAAACAGAGGGGGCTGTTTGGTTTTTATATACAATATACTCAAAACATAAATATAAGCAACCCACTATCAGATACAGGTACTATATATTCTTGAGCAAATTTCCAAAAAAAAAAAAACCCCCCAGCTTATAATATTATTTATATAAGTATATAAGTAGTAAGATTGTCAGTAATATTAGCTTAGAGCTCAACTATATAGAAATATAAAGAATTTGTTACTTTTTTATATACATATATAAAAGAAGTTAAAAAGATAGAAAGAACTAATTATATTATTTTAGATCAGAACTTATAAAGTAGATCTTTGAAAAAACAGAACTTGATTATAGTTTTTAGTTTAGATATTAATATTATTAATAATATTAAAATTAATATTTATAATATATATTTAATAAATTAAAGATAAAAATAATATAATAGATATATAATTAATATCTTACTATAGTTTAAAATAAAAATAAAAAAATATTATAAAAAAGATCTGAGAGTATAATATCTCAATATTTATAATTTTAAAATAAATTCTAAAAATATTATATAATATTTTTAAAAGATATAGTAAACTTTATAATTAAATATATATTTAAACTGAAGTTTTATTTTAAAATATATTAATAGATAATAATTATTTTAATTATTTTATTTTAAATTTCTATTTAATAATTTTTTAATAATAATAATAAATTTTCTTTATTAATTAATTATAATACTTTCTAAGTATTGAGAAAAATTTATAGTAAATTTATATTTCTTTTCAATATAAGATCTATTAAGCTTGATATTTATAATAAATTAAATTAAATTAAAATTAATTTATTAATAATATTTTATTAATAACTACTATATATTATATATAAGCTTATCAGATAATTATATAAGAACTATAAAATTATACTTCTGCTATTTATTAAAGACAGTAACAGATTAGCTCTAAACTATTTAAATAATATATATTATTAATTATATTATTAATTATTAGTACTTTCAAATGAATTAAATTGAGAGTTATTCAAATTGAGAATCTAATTCAAACTCTATTTTTCAAAATATAATAATTTAACAAAAATATATACAAATTTAACAAGCTAGAGATCATTAAATTTGAATATATTTTTGTCAAGTTATAATATTTCAAAAAATGAGTTCAAATTAAATCTTAAATTAAATTGAACTTTTGATTTATTGGAAACACTATTAATTATATTAGTATTTCTTTTATAAAATATAAAAGTATTTATAATATAAAGTAATTATATATAAAAAATATATATATCAGTAGAAAAAAAAATCTTACAGATATATCTATAATAATTTGAGTAGATCTAAGATATTTTAATATTTTTAATATAAGATATATAAAACTTAATTAGAATTTTAATAGTACTTATAATATTTTTTTCTATTATTTTATAATTTAACAAAAAGAATCAGTCTAAAAGAACTAGCATAAGAGTCTACTCTATTATAGAACCTATATATTACTTGATTTAAACTTATATAGAAATGTATAGTTTGATTAGAAATATATAGGTTTTTTTTTTTTTTTTTTTTTTTTTTTTATTTTTTTTTATTTTTTTTTTTATAGTTACTTAGACTCCTTTATTTCAACCCAGTCTATAAGAATATTAAACAATTTACAAGTCTCATTGATCACTTATAACTATATCTAAAGGGGTCCACTAAACTCAGTAGAACCTATTAACCTATCTCAATTTTTCACTATATCTCACCTTCACTCAGTACTAAATGGCTCTGACTTCTGAAGATAATGTCTTATATCTTCTTCACAGCTTCTAACTCCTACCACCTCCCCTGGTACTACTACCCCTATACCACCTCTCTCAAAAGTCAATACCAATACTCTACCAAGTTCTAACTCTCATTCAGTATTCACCTTTAAAGACTCACTACCAGTATGATACTATCAAGACCCATACTCTCAAGATCTGCCCAATACTACTCCAATTACCAATATCCCCCACCAGTCTCCTCTGAGTAACTATACTGATAGAATCCTCTAGCCACTCTCTCTTAGAACCCCAATGTTTCTTCAAGATCTATCAATAATCTTCTACCCCAGAGCAGACCACTAAAATATACTCCAGAGTCTGAACTATCTCTCCAGAGATTTTAGTATACTATTTACAATCTTGACACCTATTGACTACTATTCAGCCTATCCAGTAGTTTAATATCACATCCCTTCTCAAGAATTACCATCACACTACCTAATATCTAGAGGGTACTACTTTATTCAATATAGCTGTCCAACCCTAAACTTGACTCTATTCCTACATCTCTCCAATTCCAGCTATCTGCCATCCAACTGGCCACCTCTTAAGCAGGTCTGTCCTAGCCCATTCCATAGTCTCTACTAAAGAATACTCTACTCTCTACTCTGAGCAACTCTAGCTATCATTACTACTACTCCAGATCAATATTCTCCTCTACTACCTCCATCTCGGCTCTGTCAGTCCTATGGCTAGCCAGGCCTCTACAATACTCCACCAGAACCCTTTATACCACATTCTGTCAACTGTTTCAACCTGAAGTAATCCTCTCATATTCTTTCACTCCTCATCCCAAGAGTAGAACCTGATCTTCCAATTGTCCATCATCAGTCTGCCCCAACTTTCTTCTCCTAGCTCTACAAGGTAGTGACCCCACTAGCCTCTAAGAGCCTTCAGCCACTACCAGAAATCTACCAGTCCCAGGCCTCTATCAGCAATCAGTAGTACCAATATCTCCCATCTAATCTGTAGCTGTCTTCTCTACTAGAGCCACTCTTCAATAGCCTTCTTCAGCCACTACACCATCCACCCTGGGAAGTCCAAGTAGTAATCCAGATACTACAACTTCAGCAACCAGTATACATTCAAAACCACTACTCTTCCCACTAGAGAGAATTTATGACCAGCCTAATCCATTAGTGTATCTTTTTATTTTTGCACTATCACACTCTACTACTTTCTTGGCAAAACTGTCCTGAATACCAAAAACCAAATGCCCAGATACTGGATAGTCTCTCCATTAGATACAACTCATCTAAACTCTCTCTCAGCTCTCACATCTATACTAAGCTCCAAAGTCTCACATTTCCCCTAATTTAACTTCACATCTGCCAATCCCTCATACTGTTCAATCCTCTCTTATAAAGTATTCACATCTGTCACACTATCTAGCCCAACCACCATATTATCTGCAAAAGCCCTAAGCTTCTAAACTACCTCTTTCATCTTTAGTCCAGTCAGCTATCTTCTCAACCAGATCAATACTAGCTCCAATGAGAGAATATAAAAGAGGAGTGAGAGGGGGTCTCTCTGCAGAACTCTTCTACCTAAAGCAAACTCTGGACTACATTAACCATTCATCAGAACTATCCCTCTACAGTTATATACTAGTCCCATCAGTCTTCTAACCTCTTTTATACTAAATCTGATGCTCTGTAATATAGCCTCTAGATAGCACTACTGTACTTTATTATATGTCTTCTCCTGATCTAAAAAGACTATCCTCCTATTGACCTGATGGCTCCTACAGTCCTCCAAGACATTTTGCATCTAAGCAATACTGTTTCTGATCTGTTATCTCTTCACAAAACTCCTTTACTCCTCTCCCACCAGTCTACCAATCTACTGCTGCAACTTCTCTGCCAAGATCTTCAAAATCAACTTTCTATCTACATTTAATAACATTATTAGCCTCTAGTTACAATATACTCTCCTGTCACCTTTCTCTTTGTACAACAGAGAGACTAACTCTAAGTCACTGTTACCAACTCACTAATTCTCTTCCAATATATAGTTGACCATCTCTATAAGTCAAGCCCCAAACTCAGCCTAGAACTCCTTCTAAAACTCACAAGAGAGCCTATCCTCACTAGGTAATGAGCTACCAGGTACCTTCTGCAGAACTCCCAATATCTCCTCCAAAGATACTCTGCCTATTACAGAAGCTCCCATCTCTGGCAGTAATACTACTGGCTAGTTTTATACTAATAGTACATCTGCAATATCTAGTACACCATTTCCCCCTCCTCTACCCTCATTACTACAGAAGGCCTGCCATTGCTCAGAGACCTCCTTCAGTATATCTGTTACACTAGAGACTTCAACTCTATTCTCTTATAATACTAAAGCCTAGCTGTGCTACACCTTTCTAGCTTTCAAGACACCAGATAGATATTTTGTTAATCACTCACTCTCTTCTAGTTGCTGAGCCCTCAGGTATACCAGAAGGCTATCTACTACTCTATTCTTAGCCTTTCTTATATCTGACTACAGATTTACCACCTCTTTAGTCAGTCAGCACTGCTTCTCTCCTATCAGTATCCTGTCTTCCAATAACTTCAGTCTTTATCTCAAACCTCTCTCAACTTTTCTTTCCTTGTCCTTCTGCTTCTTTCCAGTTATCTCTCTAACATTCTGCTAATATATACCTACCAAGTGTTTAAATCTGCCCCACTATTCAGCAATAGACAAACCACTATTCACCCACCTCTCTACTTCCTGTCTGGTCAAGAAAACAAATTGCGCTCTTTTCACTAGTCACTAAGACAAGGCTACATTAAGATGCCAACACTCTCCTCTACCACTAGCTGCCTGAAATCTCTCACATACTTTAACTCTCCAATAGTCAGACCATGGGCACTACTATATCTCTACAATATCCAATATATTATCCCAATATTCTGCTACTAGTATCTAATCAATCTGCATTCTCACCATCTCATCACCCATCAGATACCATCTAGTGAAGAGCTCTGACTTATCTCTAGCTCTCAACCATATACTATCTATCAGTCCCATACCTTTTTCAACCTGAAGCCACTGAGATAGCCTCTGAGAGATGACCACACCAGTCCCACCATCAGACCAATCTAGTGTACAATCTCATACCATATTGAAGTCCTCCCTCAGAATGTTCAATCCCAGGGCTACCCAATTCTCCCAAGTCAACCACTTCTCTATCTATTACTTTTGCTCTCTGCCAACTGCTGGCAGATATACAGAGTTCACCAAAAGTCCATCCCCAGTACCTTCTTTCAGTTTTCTCTATACTAGATAACTATCAAAGATTTCTATATCAACTAGCTTGCTCTTTCCTACACTAACTAGAATACCAACTTGCCTATTCCAACTAGTGCCTCTGAACTATTCCTTACTCTACAACTTATAATTCTATATATCATAAGCCTAAACATCCTAAAGAAACACTATATCATACCTCTGGACCTTCAGCTATCAAAAAAGACACTGCTGCTTAACTTCATTATATAGACTATTGATATTGATCAATAAGATTTATAGGTTATTCTTCATTATGAATAGTGAGTTTAGATATCAGCTGCTACTACTGCTACCTTCTCAGCCCTACCCTTGATAATGTCCCATACTCCTCATAGACTGCTCTCCAAATTCACTCTCTATTGATACTACTACAGAAGAAGTCCACTTATTCTGATGCCACCTTTCTGATATCTACCATCTAGACTTCATCTATCTTATACCCTTCATTCTCTAAAAGGGCTGCTATCATGGCAGTTACCAATTTCAGTCCTTATAATACTACTTTAAGAAATTCTTCTCATACCTCTAGAGAACTCTGAAATATATCCACTTCCTTGATATCTTCCTCTGCAAGCTCCTCAAGGACAGCCTGGAACCAACCATCTGCTATCATTGCCAGTGGTCCTAGGGTAGCAGATCTAGGGGTCCTGCACAACTTCTGAAGCAATTCTCTATCTGCAGACATATCAGAAGCAATCTCTACCAGATTATCCTTCTCTGAGACTTTGTTCAGCCATACCACCTCTCCAGCCTTAGGATATTTTCAGTACATATTCACAGATCTGGTCATTGTCATGTCCTCTATCTAAGTCTCTGAGACTACCTTGATATCTTTCTTAAAACCTGCTCCTCTCTCTTTCTTATCATTAGCCCACTTCTCCTTTACAGATATATATACAGAGTCTCTTACTCTCTTTAGCTGCAAGAAGGATACTTTAGCAGCCTCTACCTCTTTCATTTGATTCCTATCAACCATAACTCTCTTGGCCTCCTCCTCAGTAGACCCTTGCAACACTGCTTACAATTGCTCTCAATTCTCCTTATACTATTGCCTCCTCTTCCCATCTACCTCAATCCAGATCTAATCCTTGGTAAACTCCTCTTTTTTTTTTTTTTTTTTTTTTTTTTTTTTTTTTTTTTTTTTTTTTTTTGTTTTTTTTTTTTTTTTTTTT
>RBNI01000281.1:0-34661 GCA_003990745.1 Jimgerdemannia flammicorona | reverse complement strand
CCGGATCCACAATACATTCTGAGCCATAGTGTCCCTGAACACAATAAATGAGCGAAATAATTCGCAGGGGTAAAAGAAAAACATGCCAGTGGGTGAACAGTACTCACGAATGCTTAGATAAAATGAAAAAATTTTTAGTCGTCTAATGAGGTCAGGTGCAGTGACGTCACATGTTCACTTTGTTGCAGCACGCCCCATTTATAGGTCTTTAAATATCATATATAATGGAATTTATAGCAAAACTTTGATTTTTATATTTTAGAAATTAGCAAGTAGTAGTGAGTCATTGGTGTCACAAATAGTCACTGGAAAATTTTTTGTAAAGTGCCGCCTCTTGGTGCTTATTTAAACCTTTCCAGCGATCATTGCTACCGAACAACATCAAAATGTCAGACCCCGAAAAAGATCTCATCGAAAATCTACCTGAAGAGGAAGAGTTTGACTTTTCGTTAAAGAAGAAAAAGAAAAAACCGAAGAAACAAGTAGATTTCGAGGATGAGGTTAAAGACGACGAGCCGAAAGATGTCCCTGACGACGATCCTCAAGGTATGTTCCCCGTTGTTTATAGAGAGTAATTTCTACCACACGACCTTATATACACTACGGCTTGTTCCAGAAAAGGGTGACGAAGAGGACGTCGAACAAATGTTTGCTGATCTCAAAAAGAAGAAGAAGAAGAAGCCCAAGTCAGTTGAGGTTAGTCCGTCGTTGTAATTCGCATGAAGACGGCCAGGCTTATAAGGCGATATATAGCTCATTGACAGCCGTCAGTTTCAAGAAGTTTTCTATTCTTGCTCCTCAACATGAGAAAATGCTGTTTTAAAGCTTTGAAATCAGGCGATATTGGTTTTGTTTTCATGAACACCAATCTTGCAACGTGCTGCACTCAATTTCTACATGCCACTCTAACATACTCACTCCGAAATTATCATTTAGGAGGAGAAACCCGAAGGCGAAGAAGCAGCAGACATCGATGATGATCTTAACTTTGGCGATATGAAAAAGAGAAAGAAAAAGAAGAAAAACATGGCGGAATTCGAAGCTGAACTAGCTGGCGATGAAGAGGTCACAAGAGATGCTGACGACATATTCGGCGCCGAAGCCGACGATGGTGATGACAAGGAGAATAAGGTTGATGAGGAAGCGTGGTTGAAAAGCGATCGTGATTATACCTATCAAGAGGTGGGTGCGCAAATGGTCACGAATTTGCTTTAACGGCCTCCAGCTCTTCCATTGCTTTCTCCCTCTCTCTGACCAAGCGTGCGATGCGGAAAATGTTTTTAATGCATTTGGGTAAAGGAAGTGCCCTGAGAAACTACCGAAGATAATCATTGATTCAACTAATGATATTTTATTTCATGCATGCCCTTGTGCTTCAAGCTTCTTGGTCGTGTCTTCAAGATTCTCCGGCAGAATAACCCTGAACTTGCTGGCGAAAAGAAGCGTTACACAATTGTTCCTCCTCAAATTGTGCGCGATGGCAACAAAAAAACCGTCTTCGCAAATGTTAGCGACATTTGCAAACGGCATGTTACTGTTCACATTATCAATGTGCGATACTGCAATACTGTGCAGCGTTCTTGCGTTCTTATTCTCTTTTGGACGATTTCTTAATCTTGATGTAGCATGCACCGTTCGCCCGAGCATGTCATACAGTTCTTATTCGCTGAGTTGGGCACAAGTGGCTCTGTTGACGGCAGCCAACGTTTAGTCATTAAAGGTCGCTTCCAGCAGAAACAGATAGAGAACGTTCTTCGCCGTTACATCGGTATGTTACCTTCGACATTGAACCTTTTTTTTTTTTACCGCACATATAACAATCCCTATCATATTGATTTCCTATAGTGGAATACGTTACGTGCAAAACATGCAAATCGCCGGACTCCATCCTCACAAAAGATCAAAGATTGTATTTCGTGCAATGTGAGTCATGCGGCTCCACTCGGTCCGTGTCCGCGATCAAGACTGGCTTCAAAGCGCAGACGGAGAAGCGTGCGGCGCAGAGGAGAGCGCAGGCTACTTGAGCAAATAATCGATGGGTTTATTTGTCGACTCCGGGCTTACATAGTAATCTATGTGCGATACTTGTAATAATGATGAACAAACGCCTTGTGACTGGACAAATTGGTCTGTGCTGCGCCAGCCACATTTTTTTTCTTTGAAATGAGTGAACTACTTGTCCTCGTCCTCGCTTGACACAATGGCTACTTCGAAGTCTGTCGCTGAAGCCGACCCCGTCGTTGAACGAGCCCGTGAAGAACTTATGCAGCTTGAGACTGAGGTGGAAAACGTCGAGAAGGAACTTGTCAAACAGCAAAACAGGCTCTTGAAGCCCATCTGGGAAAAGAGAAAGGCTATCCTCTCTAAAATCCCAGACTTTTGGTCGGTCGCGGTAACGTCAAACTTTGAATCTCGAAGGCTCGAATTGCTTACGTTATACATCAAGGCAGTCTGGAGTCTCTCAAAAGTCCTTACATCTTTTTTGTGTAAATATACTTATTCATTCTAACGATTTTATATAGATTGGCAACCATCCAGTGCTTGCTCCCCTGATCAGTTACGAAGATGTGGAGGTGGGTGATACTGCCCTCTTGCGGTATTAGTTCTAAATATTGCTTTCCGCGCACGCCCTAACCCTTGGATCCGACAATTCCGATCGAGTTTTGGCAAATAACCAGTTGTCTCATGTACATTATAGATACTCAACCACCTTACCAGCCTTCATGTCGATCGAAATGATGACAATCCGGAAAATTATAGAATCACAGTGGTACAGAGGTTGCTCACTTGCTGCAATTATATTTCCTACTGGATATCGATAACTGGCATCTCACTCTCTTCGCATCTCGGCAGACCTTCTCCAAGAACGCATATTTCAAGGATACCGAACTCGTTAAGGTGCCATTGAGCTTCTTTATATCTTACCCACCGCTTTGACGTTACACTAATTCAATCTCATGTTGGCCAACCAGACGTTCAAGCAATCAAAAGACGGCGAAAGTTTTGCAAGCAAAACTCTTATCAATTGGTATGACGGCAAGGTACAATCCATCGTTTCAATATTACTAAGGCAGAGTTAAAAAACATTTCAATCTTTACAGCGCTTCATTATATTTCGCTCTCTCTCTCTCTCTCTTTCTCTTCTGGTATGACCAGGATCTTACAAAGAAGCGCAAGAACATGGATGACGAGAGACAAGGCTCATTCTTCGAGTGGTTTGCCGATGAGGGTCCTGATCTCGGTGACGTTATCAGGTATAGATCAATCCTTTCTGTCACTTGGGTTCTAGTGCGCAGGAAATTGAAATGAACATTGAGATTCAAAGCATTTACTTCACGTTATTTCGTTTATTTTGTGGCGCCTAATATGTCCGGTTAAAAGAGACGATCTGTTCCCCGAAGCTCTAAGGTATGCACTGACAACGACCGCATTTATTTCTTGCGGCGATCATGTAGTTGGGAGAAAAGCGCAAAAATGAAGTCTTAATAATCATACGCAATATCTTTTCATGCATGGCAGGTATTACTACATGGAAGTTGAAGACGATGAAACTGATGATATAAACGCGGAATTCGACCTTGACGATACTGATGACGAGGAGGATGGTGATGAAGGTGAGTAACCTGTCGTGTAATGATTCGACAATTTCCTTGCTATACATTACTGCATGGTGAATCAAAACAATTCGCATTGCAGTATTGTTGCAACATAGAGTAAATGTCGCCATACTCTTGTCTACTTTGCTTAATAGATGAGGATGACGAGCCGCCGCAGAAGAAGGGCAAACGGCAATAGAAACGGTGTCATTTGACTTTTCCGCACGCTTATTCTAGGCACATAGAGAAAGCATTGCACAAATCATGAATGATTGAATAAATATTTGTACAGTTAATCTTTGCCGCAAACTAAGAGGATTCTTATATCACGCGTGCTATGGAAGGTTTGGCATTCTGCCCAGATACAACATTAGAGTAAACAGTTTCGATAGCATGCCTCGCACGGTCTGGCGTAATTTTTTGTGTTGGAAAGACCGACCTTCCCTCCTGCTGCGAGACTTATTGCTTTCTTTCTCGGATCGGTTTCGCCCTTGTTCAAGTCAAGTGGCTTGTCAGTTGGCCAAAAAGAAATTCGCTTGGGAGAACCGTGCAAATTCCAAAACAAGCGGAAGGAATGCATGCCTCTGTTTTAAAACGAATCCAACAATCAGTGTGCTCTATCTGCGGTCCAGTAAGCTAGGCATCACAGGCCTAAGAAACAGGCTACCCGCCGGCTACGTGTCTGGCAGTCATGATGAGCATACATCTCACTGCCTTCCAGCTCGATGCATATTTTCACGTTCTATGATTTTCTAATTCTATATTCATTATTCAATTAACAAAAAAAAAAACACAAAAACACAAAAACACAAAACCACGGTTGAACCTTGTGTCCTTTTGATCAATAAAAATCCATGTTTATCGACTTCAGGAAAGACAACATTACCTGGGGATGGTGTTTTCAAATCTTACATGGATTCTTGTCCTCTATCACCCGCCATATGCACCCGCCCGAGCCCTCATTATCTATTACCAGGTATATATTGGGGGGGTTTTTTTTCTTTTTCTTTTTTTTGCTTTCTGTTTATCTTCACATTTCACATTCACATTTCATGCAGATGGAAGTCCAAAAGCAAGAATTTGTATTGAAGCGTCAACGCGATGCCGAGGAAAGTGACGAAAATGATGAAAGCAGCCTAACGCCACATAACGCCACACAAGTGCTGAAGCTGACCAGGACGAATTTCTTAAGCTCTGCACTACGAATCGTGCAGGCGGAGGATGAATGCGTCAACGAGGCATTGCTTGAGCAGATTCCACCTCAGGATTTCAGGTAAATGGCTTATCCTCCCGTAACAAGGTCGGTGGTCGCGCATGTGTGAGGTTGAGGTGGAGAACGTACAGCAAAAGATGCAGTGACGAATGCCTCTGATATTCGGCGAATTGAATCGTGTGCGTGCAGGATGTGAGGTTGATGTTATCGTCGAGTTTACCGGCTATGGCGAAGATTCCTGTGGGCTCCTGCGCTGTTCCCGTACGAAGGAGTGGATGCACGTTTTAAGCTAGTATAGGAGCTTCGTAAAATGTTGGGTTTGGCCCAAGAAAAGCTGAATAGCGTCGACGCGACTGCCTTAGCTACATGGAGCTTCACCGGTGAGTTGGTCACTCTATTATGTTATTTATATTATTTGACATTCATTTGTCACCTTATGCTGAACTTAATCTGTGGGGATAAATACAGAGCGGGCAATCTGCATCTTGTGTGTGTGTATGTGTGTGGTGTGTACTCGCTGGAGGCCTTCTTCACCTCGTCCTCACAATATATATTTGGGTGAAATATCGATTGACGCAGAAATCATCTCACGGCAAAAAAATAAGAGCAATTTGTCCATATGTAACATGAAGCATTTGGCAACTGTAACAGCAATTTCGTGTAGTCATTGTTTTCTTTCTATATTGTAACGTAGCGGACGCGTAACTTGGAAAGTATGTCAGATTTCTTTATCTTGAATTCTTGATCTTCTTGGCTCCTCAGAGTCAGTTGTAGGTGAGTTTGAAATCAAGCTACTTGTTCATTTTAGAACTGTTTTGATTTGAGGTTTATTCAACAAGTTTGCTAGCTATGTAGTGGCAAAGTAATGAGTCATTCTATAAATATAGAACTACAACTATAGAATGTGAGTTATTTTATAAGTATAGAAATATAACTATAGGTCCAAAGACTATTAACTATAATTTATACTATATTATAGTACTCTGAATGAGTTGATTTGAATCTCAAATCTGAAACAATCCAAATCAACTCAGATTAATCCAAATTATTCAATCTGAATCACTCAATCTGAATTACTCAATCCAAATTACTTAATCTAAATTACTCAATCTGAATTATTTAATCTAAATCACTCAATCTGAATTACTCAATCTGAATTATTTAATCTGAATTATCCAATTTAAATCCTTTAATCAAAATTCTTCAATCTGAATTCTCTAATCTGAATCCTCCACATGACTTATATATTGGATGTATTTACATATCCCTTTGACTGTTTTGTACCTATATTTAGAGGTAAGATTTTAAAAGTTTATAACTTTTAAAATCATAATAGCTTTTAAAAAAAAATTTACCAATAATATTTTATATAATAATTCTACCTTTGGTAAAAATTTTATAAAAAAAAATTTTTTTTTTTTTAAACAAATTGAGATATATTTTTAACAGAAAAACAATGTTTTAAAAAATCATTTTTTTCAAACTTTAATTTATCTGCTAAATGATTTTAAAAGATGATCTTATCTACAGACAAAGAGATACAATATATACATATGCAAATACATATATACTGTGATGGCTAATCTAAATTAGTAATGTGAAACAGAGGAATTAGACATTTGATTACAGTATCTGAATCCGATTCCCAATATAGTTTAGCCTTATAAATAGCAGTCATATTTTGCAAAGTGCAGAAACTTTAACATTCGTAAAGATTTAGAAGATGTTAGAATATTTACAATCAGTAAAATCCTAGCAGATGTTAAAAGATTTGATACTTACAGAAAATGACTCACTACTTAGCCACCTTATAGCTAGCAAACTTATATAAATAACCCAGTATCTTTGAGTAAATAAACCTCAGATCGAAATAGTTCAAGTAAAGAGAAAGCAAAGGAACTAGTAAGCCTGTAGGTAGATATACTTTGAACTTACCTATCTCTGTATCCTAAGAACTCTGCGGAGTTGAAGAAGAATAAGTTTTCAAGATACAGAAATCTGACATACTTCAAAGGTTAAGCATCCACTATGTTACAACTTGGTACCCATTGGCTAGTGATTCAAGATGAATCTCTCACTTTCAAGCTGAATAATGAACAACCACTACCACCCGAACAACCATACAAACTGAGACAAGATACCAAAATAAGATGGATATGAGACCACCAGTATTCTATAGATATACCTTAGATGAATCAATCATCACCTTTATCGATGATTTCA
The DNA here is from genome assembly GCA_003990745.1 of Jimgerdemannia flammicorona. NCBI lineage: Eukaryota > Fungi > Mucoromycota > Endogonomycetes > Endogonales > Endogonaceae > Jimgerdemannia > Jimgerdemannia flammicorona. The sequence continues at coordinate 27,629 of RBNI01000281.1, read as the reverse complement.
AGCAGTATGCTGCTATAAGAACTCTAACAGTAGCACAGCAAGTAGCCCTCATACCCTTCAGCCTACAAGGTCCTGCTAGAGCAGCATTCACAGCCATAATCCATGTGGGAAATGATACTGATACCATACTGACAGCACAGAAGACCTGGCTCTGAAACACCTATTACATAGACGAGATCAAGCAAGCCCTGAAGGATTAGCTCAATACAATATACCAAGGAATGAGTGAGGATCTAAACACATTCTACACCTGAATCCGATATCAGATAATCCTTGCAGATTATGCTGATGCTATCCAAGATCAAGTAGCCAAAGCAAGCTTCATGAAAGGAATCCACCCAGAGATAGCTATGGCCATTCACTCATCACCAGTAGTTCTGGATCTACCACAAAAGGTCACCTATGCTCAGCAGTATTGGATAGCCAGACATCCACAAGACCACACAATGGAAAAAGTCACTGGAGTTAGAATCGAAGCACCCAAGGCAACTAGTGTGATCTCTACCACAATGATCAATCGAAACATACCTCAAATGAGAGCTACAGAGCAGCAGAGAAACAGTGATCCCATGGAGGAGCTTGCTAAGCAGTTCGCTGAAATGACTACTCACCTAGGAGATGTAGTGAAAGAAATTAGAGGAAGAGATCGCCACCCAATTCAGAAGTTTGCCACCACCTCAGAGAAGAAGAAAGGTACCTGTTATACCTGTGGAGAAGAAGGCCACTACTTATATGAATATATGAGTGAAACTAAGCACAAGGCCCAGCTGAGCAATGCTACTAAAAACAAGGAACAGGCCAACATCATTACCTTCAAGGAAATTGGAGAGTTAGATGAAGAATGGGAGACCTATCCTGCACAGACTACCAAGAAGGATGTTTGCAAGAAACCCTACAAGAGACCACCAGGAAGACCCAAGAAGAACCCAGTGGAAAAACAGATGGAAATAGTCATGGAAAGCTAAGCTGAAGAAATGGATCAAGATATAGAGCTCGAGCAGACAGTCCAAGACATCATCCAAGGAACTACTCCAGCTAGTGAAGGAGAAAAGGAGAAGAAGCTTCGCAAAACCAAGACTTTCAAGTATGATATCTTCAAGGATCTTAGCCAATAAAAAGTCAATACAACCTTGGCTAGCTCACAGAAATTCCTATGTTTAGACAGCAAATGAGATTTGAACTTGCTGAAACAACCAAGGAGCAGGGTTGGAAGATAACTGAGGCTAACAATGTTCAAGAAGATTCTGAAGAAGAAAGTGAAGACAACTATAAGACTTCTGCCTATGCAACCTACCAAATCGAAGACAGAATCTTCGAAGCAATCATAGATACAGGAGCAGGAGGATATCTCCTCAGTAAGAAGGCAGTAGACCACCTGGGATGGGAGGTTGAGAAAGCAACCAAGTTGGTGTTTATTACAGCAGATGGCACAAGAGCCACCCCTCTGGGAAAAATCCGAGATATTCCCATCAAGTTTGGAGGAGTAACTATCCCAGTGGATGTGATAGTAATCAATGCAACCAACTATGACATTCTTATTGGCAACCAGTGGCTTCACAAAGCCAGAGCAATAATCGACCTGAATGCTCAGAAGATGCAGATTATCTACCGAGGTCAGAAGATGTAAATTCCCATCAATGTCAACAAAGGAGTACTCCCCAAGATGGAGGAAGATGAGCAAGAAGAAGCTTACATGGTGACCACACAGAAAAAGAAGAAGAAAGTCAGATGGATGAGTGAAGAAGAATAGTGCAAGAAGATCGCAGAAGGATATACACCACAAGGAGTCTGCCCACATGGGATCCGGATGTACTGTATGGAGCATATCAATGAGTGCTACTAGTGCACTGGCAAAATCAAGGAGATCTACCACCAAAGAAGAGAGAAGACCCTCAAGGAATAAGCTAAAGAAGAAATGAAGGAGGAAGAGGAAGATGATGAACCACCAGCCCTTCTGGAAGACAGTGATGATGAAGAAGAAATCAAGGTCAAAATCTGAAAGATTTATCCAGATACAGTCCTACCAGAATACAAATTGGAAAATGTAGCTAGAATAGATATCGCAACAGTAGAAGAAACTATACTCAAACCCCAGACAACTACTCTACTTGCAACTGGCCTGGAGATGACTATCTCAAAGGATCATGTCGGGATCCTCAAGACAAGAAGCAGTCTGGCAAGAAGTGAAATTATGATTGAAGGAGGAGTCATCGATTCAGACTACATTGGCAAAATACTACTCATCACCAGGAATCACAATCCTACTATTCTATTCCCAATCAAGAAGAAGGACCAACTGGCACAGATGTTGATCTTCTCAGTCTGACAACAAAGATCATAGAAGTCAAGAAGTTGAAGGAAATGAAAAGAGGAAAGAAAGGATTCAGATCTACAGAAAAAGGAGTATTCGCTAGTACCAAGATCACTGAACTGGAGCATAAGAAGGAGGAAACCACAAACAAGCACAGCTATACCATTGGAAATGAATTCCCACTCAAGGAGGAACTCAAGAAAATACTCTATGAATTCGAGGATGTCCTCACTACAGACTTCAAGGATATCAAAGGAAAAACTCCACACTACTATCATAAGGTAGATACTGGAGACACTGAACCAATTTACCAAAAAGCAAGACCTGTCCCACCAGCCTACCAGGAATGGCTCAGAGAAGAAATCAAGCAGATGGAAGAAGCTGGTATTATCAAAGAAGCCAGTAGCCCCTGGTCTTCACCAGTTGTACTAGCTCCGAAAAAAGAAAGCAAGTCTGGAGAATTTGCCCCAAGACTCTGTGTCGACTACAGAAAGCTCAATGCAGTTACTAAGAAGGATCACCAACTACTGCCCCTCATCAGTGATATTCTTATAACACTAGGAGATGAAGCACAGTACTACAGCACCTTGGACTTATACTCAGGATTCCACCAAATCGGACTCACAGAAATGGCAAGTGAAAAGTCAGCCTTCATCACCCCAGATGGAATCTACATCTACCTGTGAATGCCATTTGGGATATGCAATGCACCAGTAAGCTTTCAGCGAATGATAAACAAAATCTTCTGCTATAACATGAGAAGATGGATGATGGTTTACATTGATGATATAATCATCTACAGCAAGACACCTGAGGAATATCTGCAGCATATACAGCAGATAATGGAAAGTCTGAGAAAGCACAGTCTATACATCAAGCTCAAGAAATGCAAGTTTGCAGAAATCGAGATCTCCTACCTTGGCCATATTATCAATCGAGATAGAACACACCCAGACCCTCTCAAGATATAAGCAGTAGTAGCATACCCAAGGCCCATCACTGTCACAGAAGCCCAAGCCTTTATGGGACTCACCTCCTACTATCGTAGATTTATTAGAAGATTTTCCAACATCGCAGGTCCAATCTACAAACTCAACAAAAAGGACACTAAGTTCCAGTAGACTGGCAGACAACAAAAAGTGTTTGATGAACTCAAGGTCAGACTGACCCAGGCACCCATCCTCAGATGACCCAATTGGACTCAAGAATTCATCCTGCAGACTGATGTAAGTGCACAGGGACTAGGAGCAGTCCTAGCTCAAAAGGAAGACAAGAAAGAGTATGTTATTGCATATCTTAGCTGTGGAACCCAAGGAGCTGAAAAAGAATATGAATTCTATAAGTTGGAATGTCTCGCAGTCATCTGGGCTGTGGAGAAGTTCCACTACTACCTGGCTGGAAGATACTTCACTATTCAGATAGACCACTCAGCTCTCACCTGGCTACTGACAACTGGACAACCCAAAGGAATCTATGCCAGATGGATAATGAAGCTACAGGCCTATGATATAACCATTGTGCACTGCCCTGGAAGAACAAATTCCAATGCAGATGCTCTCTCATGGACACTCCGAAACACCTCCAACCAACAAATCAATTATGAATAAGGAGCTCTACTATGGAATCATCACATATCTGGGACAGCGAAAGATGCCCCAACATCTGGAAGAATGGACACAAACAATTATCAACAGGACATGGAAACAATTCAAAACTGATGGAGAAACACTGAGGAAAGGAAAACTACTAGTCATAGCAGAACACAAGAAGGAGCAAGCAATGAAATCAGTATATGAACTTGGCCATTTAGGAGGAACCAATATATATGATAAGGCAAGAAGAACAATATGGTGGCTAGGAATGGAGGAAGATATCAGACAATTTGTCAAAACATGTGACAAATGTCAGAAACAAAAACAAGACCAATGAAACCAAGCCTCGAAATCAGTACACATAGAACTGATACCATTTGCCCACATAGCAATAGATGTAATTGGCCCCCTATCCCTGACCTTGACTGGCAACTGATATATCATTATCATTGTGGACCTTTTTACAAAATGGATAGAAGCAGAACTCCTCAAGAAAGCCAATGCACAGTCAATTGCCAATTTCTTCCACAAAGAAATCATCTGCTAGTTCAAGACCCCAATGCAAGTAACTATAGATAGAGGAACAGAATTTGTGAACCAGTTCTTTGAGGTTCTCTACAAGAAGTACAAGATCCAGCACATTCGAACCACAGCCTACCACCCTCAAGGAAATAGATAAGCAGAAAGAACAAACAAGACCCTCAAGAATGTTATTGCCAAGATCTGTGATAACTACGAGAACTGAGATCACTATCTGCTAATAACATTATCTGTCCTTTGGGATATTAGATTACAAAGTACCCATTTTACCCCTTGAGAAATACTGTTCAGAGAAGAAAGTTCTCAAGAAATCCTATCATCCAATGGAGATGCTGTATGGAAACAAGTGGACACAGAGATATGGAAACTGCACCAAATCAGGAAGAAGGCTGAGGATTACATAAACAAGATACAGACACTACAATGGAATAATATGGAAAAGATTCACAAGCCCCTGGAGATTATTAAGATAGGAGACAAAGTCCTGGTATATCAGAACATGGTAGAAGCTTCATGGTCACGAAAGCTAGAGCCTAAGTGGGAAGGACCTTACCTTGTGTAAGATATAAAAGGGACCACCTTTTGGCTACAAAAACTCTCAGACACAATCATCTCTACTACTATTCACTGAAACTGACTCAAGAAGTATCATGACTAGTCAATGAAGTAATGCTGCTGCCCTCAAGATCACTAGTGTGGCTCAGTGAGCTATAGAAAGACAGTGGTATTCCACCGAGCCACCAATGATAGAGGAATCTTTTGACAGCATCCAGAGTATAGTGCAGATGCACTTATCACAAATCTCACATTTCAAGGCCTACCAGAACTGAACTGAGTTCCAGGAATACTTCAAGTTGGGACAGCTACTGAATTCAAAACCAAAGATGGGAAAAGAAGACTGGATCAAGAAATGTCAGCTCTCCTACATTCAAATTACAATTGCAAAAAGAGTACATAAGATATTCAAGGATGATGAAGCAGCCTTAGCCCACTTCTGGAAAGTAACACCAGAAGACTTTGAATATATCAAGAGACAATACTGGAAGAACATAATGACACAAATCATGCAGTACAAGGAGATACAAATTGTAGAAGCCTGGGAATTTGAGTGAATAGGATGCTCCAAAGACAAATCACCTATTCAGGAGGAAGATGTAATGGCTGATCCAAATTAGTAATGTGAAACAGATTTGATCATGGTACCTGAATCTGATTCCCAATATAGTTTAGCCTTATAAATAGCAGTCATATTTTGCAAAGTGCAGAAACTTTAATATTTGCAAAAATTTAGGAGATGTTAGAATGTTTGCAATCAGCGAAATCCTAGCAGATATTAAAAGATTCGATACTTGTAGAAAATGACTCACTACTTAACCACCTTATAGCTAGCAAACTTGTATAAATAACCCAGTATCTTCAAGTAAATAAACCTCAGATCAAAATAGTTCAAGCAAAGAGAAAGCAAAGGAACTAGTAAGACTGCGGGCAGATACACTTTGAACTCACCCATCCCTATATCCCAAGGACTCTGCAGAGTCAAAGAAGAGCAAGTTTTCAAGATACAGAAATCCGACATACTTCAAAGGTTAAGTATCTACTACATTACAATACATATAAATACATACATATATAAAAATACACATGTCAATAAATCAGTCTTCAACAGTTCATAGTATTGATAATACTTCAAGTTAAACATTCTTAATAGTTCTATACTTTCCACACAATTCTCATTCTGAAATTTGACAATATTGTACTAAGACTGAAGATAATGTTATTTGTAATTATTGCAGATAAAAAATTAAAAAAAGAAGATGTATTTATAATATATATAACTGATACTTTTATTTGATATATATACAAAATAGATGAGATGCTTATAGAAATGTTTGCTGACCTTATCTCCTTTGAAGATATCCTGATCTTCAACCTTGATAACAGTGATAAAGATAAAGTCTCCAGGATTCTGAACATTCTGCTCTAAGTTCTTTATATAACTATTAAAATTATTCTGATATTCTGATATTATATAATCATTTGTACAGATACTTGAATTTATACTTATAACCTGAAGTTTTCTGTATTTAAGTATCTTATCTATTTGGTTATTATGTAAGATTTATATTTAGTTTTATAACTTAGCAACTATTGAATTATATTTTGTATAAATACCCCTCTTATTTCCTTTGAAATAAAGTTAGTATTAAAACACTTAAGTATTAAAAATACTTAAAGCATTTAAGTACTCAACTACTCAAAGAAGTATAGAAGTTCTAGTCCTCTACTCAATTCCAAGTAAGTAAATCTAAGAGATAACAAAATAGTTTAAAGATAAGAAGTTTAAGAACTATAAGATCTTGGGAAGATACTCTAATAGAACTTATATATGAAACTTATAGTTGGTCTAGGAGATATATCTTGAAGAGAATCTGACATACTTGAAGAACTTAGCACCCACTATATGACAATAGATAAAAAAAATGAGTAGACTAATATACAATTAAGAGCTGCTATTTATATATTCATAATTTGGTAGAAAAAAAAAAAAAGGAATATTGGAAAAAGAAAATAATAAAGAAAGGTGATGTCATCAAAGATTTTGAGTGATCTGGATTAATCTGAATCAATCTAGATAAGATCATGAGACCAATCTGAATCAGATTACAAGACTAATCTGAGTTAATTCAAATTTATTATATAATAAATCTGAATCAAATCTCATCTAGATAAATTTAATCTGTTCAGAGTACTACTATATTATATCAAAAATCATATTCAGATATTATGATCAAATATTTTATTTTTTAATTTATATATATTTCAGATTATATATTACAATTTCATTCTAAATATATTGGTTTTATCTCTGGAATATCTATTTAAACTTCTAAACTTCTCTATTTTAAATTACTTTATATATACTATTCTATTACTTTATTATACATACTTTTTTAATATTGTTTTCTTATAGTATACTGCACTTATATTCAACTTTTTGTAGCTTCTTTTTATTATATTTAAAAATATATATATATATAAATTGATAAAATATCTTATAAAGTTTGATCAAATAGAAAGTTTTTTTTATTTTTATATATAATATTTTAATAAAAATAGTTTTTTATTATTTAATAATAAATATTGAGATCAGTCACAATTTTAGCCTTAAATTAAAGTCAAATTACAAATTACTAGTTATAATTTCAAAGTCATAGAGGGTTAAAATAAGACCAAAATTATAATGGATCACTTATAACTATTATAATAAGTAATAGAATTGTACTGCTGAAATCATAAATTAGTTACATACTATATCTAGTATACTAAGCAACCAAGACTGTTTTACTGTACCAATCTATATATTTAGTCAGAGATACCAGAAACAGTATGTTTACCTATACCCTCAAGATACACTATACCCTCAAGGTATACTGTACCCTTAAGATACACTGTACTCTTAAGGAATACTTATCATAGAAACATAGTAACCAGTAGTAACTACAACTGTATAAATACCCCAGAGATAAGAGTGAATAAACCTTAGTCTGAAATCAAAACAAAAGACAAGTCTGCCTATTATACTTTAAGAGATATGTCTGCCAAAAGTTACTTGATCTAGGAAGGATTGTAATACTTAGGAGAAATACCTGCTCTACAGTCACTACTAGGAGATTGTGAGCTTTGCTATTTCTACTCTGGTTCACTTTCTGATACAAAGAGAAGAGTCTGAAATTCAAAGCAAAAGACAAGTCTGCCTACCATACTTTGAGAGAAACTCTATAGCCACTACCTAGGAGATTGTGAGCTTTACCATTCTCACTCTGATCCACTTTCTGATATAAAGATTGATTGGTATACTTGCCAGACTAAGCCTGAAGAATCTGAGTTTACCACCAAGTTCAAGGAAGAACTTTGCCACCTTTTGAAGAGAAATCCACTACTTAAAGAATAAGCCACTATATTTTGGTTCACTTACTAGATAAGTCTGAAGAATCTGAGAAATCTGCCAAGTTTGAAAAAGAACTTCACTGTCCTTTGAGTTATTCACCACATTCCTAGAGAGCCTTAAGGAACCTTGCCACAAGTCAGTCTCTTGATGTAACTTTGTAGTGATCCATTTGTACAAATGAAGCCAGTCTTTGATATAACTTGCCAATTATCCACATCATCCAAGTTATTCATCTGTTTCCAATAAGAAGAACTCACCCCCAGTATATTTCCCAGTGAGCTGTCTCAGAAAGAACTCATGTTATCCTCTATTCCCAGTAAGCCTGATTTAGGAGAATCTATGCTAAATCAAGTTATCTGCCAAATTACATAAGGAAAACTATTCACAAGATCATCATGCAGAAATTGTATACTTTTGGAAACAAGACTGTTACTCAGAAATTACATACTTTTGGAGATTATCATACTATATAGAGATTATTATACTGAAATTACATAAGAGATCTGCTAAATTACTAGACCACACTACACCCAAATCGTTGCTATATCCAGAGACCCATCCCAATTAGAAAATTGACACATAAATCACTCACAGATATCCAGTTTTGACTATTATACTACAAAATACCAAGAACATTTTGTTGCGTTTAATAAAGTAACTAGGGGCTCAAGCCAAACTACATTAATTCCCAATCTTATAATTTGCCTCCATTGAGCTAGGCACATTATATTTGGGGACTCAACTGGGAAGATTTCAAATTAATGTAACTTTCCAGCTCATAAGAACCCACAGTCAAACTGGATATATTTGATACAATACCAATCTCTACTATCATAGAAGAACTAGTTATTACTAGTATCTGGACAGAAAAAGAAGTAATTACCTCAAGACTTGCCAACTACCTAGTATCAGAAGGATCCTAATCAGAAACCAGTACAGCTCAAAATCCCCAACCAGATCATCAGACAACATAGGTAGTCCTGTTAGAGATTTTGAAGAATTTGCCCAAAAACTAGAAGATATCATTATACAAGTCTGAAATTGTGCAGCCAGATACCCCACAGCAGTCCTGCCAATCTCACCCATAGAATCTTTACCACCAGCTCTTGCATAATTAGAAGTAGCTCCTACAAGAATACCTAGGTTCATTCTACTTTGTCCAAGATCCAGAACACCATCCTCAAGATACCCAAGCACCCCTATCTCCAGTGACAGTTCAGAAAACAAAGTAGAGTCAGAATCTGAATCAGAATCCAGACCAGAACCAGAATTAGAAGAAAGTGATGATGAAATGGCCACCTCATTACTAATCTTTACAGGATATCTGGAGGAAGACCCTAGAGAATTTCTCGATGAAATTGAAGAAATTGCAGCTCTGAGGAATCTCTCAGATGAAAGAAAAATCACCATCTACAAGATCCAGCTCAGAGAACTAGCCAGAGGAATTTTTCACTGAACAACAAATGACCCTTACTCAGAACTAGTGGTACAAATATAAGCAGCAGTATCCTATGAGCTGAAATATGTAGCCATGGTCCACTGGCTTATTAAAAAATATACAGAGAATGAAACCCACCACAAAGTCCAAGAATCTATTATGGGGATGAAGATGAATCTTGGAGAATCACCTAGAGCCTTCTTCATAAAAATCTAGAAGAGAATGCATTCTGCCAGGTTCAATGCCACCAACTAAGATATCATAGGTCTAATGACCTTCATGAATGGGATTCTCTCAAATATTGCCCAGCATGTCTGCACCCTAGGCATCAGAAGGTCTAAAGAGCAAGTAGATACAGCCTAAGGATTCTTTGATGTCAGACAAGAAACTACCCAGAGTGACCATGACAAGAAGGATAATAAAGAAGATATCCTGGTCAAAGCCCTATAAGGACTCCAAGGATAAGAAAGATCTGAAGAAAGAAGGCCAGCCAAAGAAGGAAAGAAGAACAGAAGTGAAATTCAAGACCTTAGCTCCAAGTTGGACTGATTGGTTGGATAGATTGAAAAACTCACCATATATGAAAATTGGAGTTATCAAGACAATAGAGAATACCCACTACAAAGAAACCAAGGTTATTCACCAAGAGATAACAGGAACTACCAGTAAGAAAAAAGAAGATATCTTATCTAAGACAGAGCCCAAGTCTAATACTTCTACTGTGAATAATTTAGATACTATATCACTGAATGTGACAACAAAAGAAGTGACTGAAGGGACTCAGAACTACTAAATTGAAGGAATGATACTTAGTACAAAAAGACCAAAGCCCATTCTGTTGAAGACTTTGAAGAAGTAAGTAACAGTGAAGACTACAGTGACCTTGACCTGTATCCTACCAAGATTACTGTCTGGAAAACAGTTTACCTAGTAGAAAAAAGAAAGAGACCTGTAAAAAGGCCATCCAGGAATCTCAGCAGAAGAATCATCTAAGAAGAATATGAAGAACATGAGGAAGAGCAGATAGAAACACCTCCCTGGACCCCCTCACCTTTTGTCTCTGAGACAAATGAGCTGCCACCAGAAGATGAAGAAATGGAACAAGAAAAATGGGAGCCTGCTGCCCCAAAGCCTAAGAAGAAGTATACTCTGAAGACCATGTCCAGAGATATCTACAATAAAGCCTGGCAGAAGATTTAAGAAGCCAAGATAGAGGTTCCTCTTTTGCAGTTCCTGCAACTGATACCAGCTGGAGTTCAAAATAAATTACTGAGGACCACCAGGTCTAACACTGGCCAAGTTCCCATCCCACAGTAAGAACCAGCCCCACACCTATTCAGGCTGCAGAGAGATATGTCAGCACCTACTTATATAGAGATATTGAAGGACAAAAAGTGAAAATCCTCATAGATACAGGAGCAGCTATGTATCTGTGTTATTGCTAAACAGTTCCTAGATATCCTCCAATGGCTCATTGATGGACTATCTAACCTCAGTATTATAGTAGCAGATGGAACTTGAACTCAATCCCTTGGAGAAGTACAAAACATCACTATTTCCCTTAGACACATTCAGTTCTCTATTCCAAAAGCTGTTGTCACCAAGGCTGTTACCTATGACATAATTCTTAGTACCAACTAGATGAAGGAAATGAATGCAATTGTTGATATCAGTCAATAAGTACTCAAGTTTGACTACTGGGACAAGAAGTTTAAGGTAACCAGCTATGAGCAATCAAAGAAGAAGAAGGTCACTATCTAGGAAGAATATGTCAGCAGTAAAGAGTCTACTACAGAGAGAAGAAGAATCTGAAGATGGAAATAATCCCAGACTCAATCCCAGGATCAACCTAGTGGATGACAGACCAGAAGACAATATATGAGCCAAGAACATTGTCTCCATTACTATCAGAGCCATTGTAGGAGAAATCAAAAGATGCCTCACCTGCCTCAAGAGATATAAGTATCTCAAGCACTCCTCCAAGATTATTGAGACAAGGAATTCGCCTGATATAGCCTGCCCAGAGTGCAGAAAGAAGAAGAAGAAATACAGACATATTCCAGAAATACCTACAGCCAAAGCTGCAGAAGTATAAGCAATTTGGGGTCAAGAATCATCCAAGGAAGAAGAAGTTTCTGACTAAGAAGTTCCTGAACAAGAAGTACCTGAAGAAGAAGAGGTCCCTGAACTCATTCTCTGGGATGACTCTTACTGGACACTACCTGAAGACAATGACCCTTGGAATATAGAAGAAGGACTCAGTACAATTTCCATTATTCCCAAGAAAGAAACTCACCAAGAGAGAGCATTTCAGCTAGGAAGATGTTCACACCAAATGGTCTTCCACTCTCCCCAAGACTACTGCTACTAGTGCTATCTACTAGATCAACAGGAGAGACAGAGACTCCAGAGACCAGAACTCCCAAATACAGTTGCACAGTTAACTATCTTCTAAGAAGTTATCACCAAGTTATAAAGCTGATTCAGAGGACAAGGTCTCTTCACCCAAACAGAAGTATATCCCTTGTCCACTCTTTCTCCAACTTATGATCAAGATGGATACTGATTCCCAAGACAACAAAAAATTAACAATCAGAAATATCATTTCCAAGCAATGAGATATTATAACCATAGAAGACACCCAGACTGTCAAGACTGCAGATATCAGAAGATTTACCTCAGTCATGATATTGCAATCCATACCTTGAAGAGAGGAGATAATAGAATCCAGATTCAAAAAAGTCAGACCAAGAAGCCAGGAAGAAGGATCCTCAAGATCTATAATCTAAAAGAAGATATCCTAGCTCTTATCAGACATACAATCTGCCAAGGATACAGAAGATGCCACCAACTTTATGGAAGCCCTAGACTCTACAGAAAGAAGAGGAATCAACTATCTCTGAGACCTCTCTACTAGAGCCAGATGGCCACACCTCAACCTCAGAGCCTAGAGGCTCTCTGCTAGTAGAGCTTCAGTCCTAGGATAGTCCAAACTCAGCAAGGATATTGCCCAGTATGCCCTGCTGCATACCAAGGCCAAACTCCTAACCAAAGCCTACCCAGAAGATATAGGATATAATCTTCACAGTCTGGAGGACAAATCCATCAAGCTTGAAAAAACATTCATGATCAGAACCAGACTAGCCATGCAGCCACCCCAAGGAACTTACATCTAACTAACCTCAAGGTCTGAACTTGCCAGATAAGGAATAACTGTAGAAGGAAGAATTATTGACCCAGGATACACAGCCAAAATCAAGGTCATCCTATACAACAGCAGTATAGAATAGTACCAAATTATCAGAAGACAGAAGATAGCCCAAGCAGTCTTTATAAAGGTCAAGACCCCACAATTACAAGAAGTCTCTGAACTGACCAAAGGAACAAGATAAGCCAAAAGATTTAGAAGTTCAGATAAGAAGGAAGTACATCTCCTTTAAGTCAACCACCTCAAGAGAAATATTCTCCAGCAAGTATACTGCCAACCAGTCAAACTGTACAAGAATCTCATCCTGAAGCCTGGAGAACAAACCACCTTCAAAATATTTGCTTACCTGAGATCTTATGGAAAAATTAGAATACCCCTGCTGCCTCTACCAAATAAAAGCCATTCAAAATGATGTTTGCCAAGAAAACCAGAACTGCTGACTATAAGAATCTCAGAGACCTCCTCAAGAAGGCAGAACAGTTATATAATCAAGCCTGAGCTCAGATTATCAAAGTCCAAGAAAGACAAAAGAAGTAATATAATCAGAAATAAAAGGATCAGAAGATCAAGATTGGAGATCAAGTGCTAGTTTAGAGAAGCATGATTAAAATGAATTTTACCACCAAACTGGAGCCCAAATGGGAAGGACCTTATCTTGTACACAATATTAGAAGAACCAGCATCTATTTAAGAAACATGGATAGATAGACCCTCAGGACACCAGTACATATCAACTGCCTTAAGATATACATCTCCTATCATAAACCAGACAATTGACCAGCACCTCCAGACCTTTGTTCTGAGTTCATTCCAATCACTTCCAGTTTCTCTTCTATAATTCCAACAAGCCAACAGAAACTCTCTTTAGTAAATCCAGACCCATCAAGAGAACCTCACCTTGGCCAGATATTTACTGTGAGTCCACCAGCTGCAGGCCTACTATACAATTGGAGAATAGTTGCAGAACCTCCTAGCAGCAGATCTGACCTATATTGGAAACTCTACTGGTCTTACTTGGAAAAATACCACTGCTGTAGACAGATTATATATAATCTACAAATGAAATATCCCAGCATTAACACAGATACAATTCCTCCTAAATGACATTCAAAATATGAACCCTGCTACCTATTGGAGCATCATCAACCATATTGAGATCCTGTTTCCAGAGGAAGAAGAAGAACCTATCAAATAGAGTAACTCTGATCCAAATGAAGATACTGGTTCAGGTATTGATACTGAAGATGCTTATGCACATTGGAATGATGACTAAAGAATTATCTGAGGACAGACCATCCTTTAGTGGGGGCTGATGTGATGAGCAATAGAATTGTACCACTGAAATCATAAATTAGCCACATACTATATCTAGTATACTAAGCAACCAAGACTGCTTTACTGTGCCAATCTGTATATTTAGCCAGAGATATCAGAAACAGTATATTTACCTATACTCTCAAGATATACCATACTCTCAAGGTATACTGTATCCTCAAGATACACTGTACCCTCAAGGAATACTTACTATAGTTAGCAATCTATAGTTAGCAATATAGTAACTAGTAGTAACCACAACTGTATAAAATACTCCAGAGATAAGAGTGAATAAACCTCAGTCTAAATTCAAAGCAAAAGACAAGTCTGTCTATTATACTTTAAGAGATACACCTGCCAAAAGCCACTTGATCTAGAAAGGATTGCAATACTTAGAAGAAATGCCCACTCTATAGCCACTGCCAGGAGATTGTGAGCTTTACCATTTCCACTCCAGTCTACTTTCTGATATAAAGAGAAGAGTCCAAAATTCAAAGCAAAAGACAAGTCTGCCTATTACACTTTGAGAGGAACTCTACAGTCACTAGATTGTGAGCTTTGCCATTCCCACTCTGGTACACTTGTCAGACTAAGCCTAAAGAATCTGAGTTTGCTGCTAAGTTCAAGGAAGAACTTCACTACCTTTTGAAGAGAAATCCACTGCTTAAGAAATAAGCTGCTATATTTTGGTTTGCTTGCCAGATAAGCCTGAAGAATCTGAGAAATCTGCCAAGTTCAAGAAAGAACTTTGCCACTCTTTGAGTTATTCACCACATTCCTAGAAAGCCTTAAGAAACCTTGCCACAAGCCAGTCTCTTGACACAACTTTGCAGTGATCTGTTTGTACAAACAAAGCCAGTCTTTGATGTAACTTGCCAATTATCTGCATCATTCAAGTTATTCATCTGTTCCCAGTAAGAAGAACCTACTGCCAGTACAATTTCCAATGAGCTATCTCAGGAAGAACCTGTGCCATCCTCTATTCCCAGTGAGCCTGATTTAGGAGAATCTATATCAAATCGAGTTGTCTGCCAAATCACATAAGAAAAACTATTCATAAGATCATTATGCAGAAATTATATACTTTTGGAAACAAGACTATCACTCAGAAATCACATACTTTTAGAGATTATCACACTATATAGAGATTGTCACACTGAAATCACATAAAGGATCCATTAAATTACCAGACCACACTATATATACCCAAATCATCATTATACCCAGAGAACCATCCCAATTAGGAAATTGATACATAAATCACTTGCAGATATCCAGTTTTGACTATTATATACTAAATATCAAGAGCATTTTATTGTTTTTAACAAAGTAACTAAGGGTTCAAACCAAACTACATCAACTCCCAATCTTATAATTTGCCTCTATTAAGCTAGATATATTATATTATATTTTTTTAAAAAAACTCTTTATTTAAGTAAAGTAGATAATATTTACTATTTATATTTCTAATATATATTTAATATTACTAATATATAAGAGAAGATATTATAATAAGCAGCAGAATTGTCCTACCAAAATTATAATTTAGCTACATACTATATCTAGTGCACTAAGTAACTAAGACTGCTTTACTATATCAATCTGTATAATTAGCCAGAGATACTAGAAACAGTATATTTACCTATACTGGTCCAGTATACTATATTGAGTGAGTATACTATATTATCCAGGTATACCTGTTATAGATAGCAATCTATAATTAGTAATATAGTAATTAAATAGTAACTATAATTATATAAAATACCCCAGAGACAAGAGTGAATAAACCTCAGTCTGAAATTCAGAATACATTTGAACTCCAGTTCACTTTTTGATACAAAGAAGAGTCTGAAAAGTTCAAAAGCAAAAGACAAGTCTACCTACTACACTTTGAGAGAAATTCTAAAGCTACTGCTAGGAGATTGTGAGCTTACTTTCTCTATTCCAGTCTACTTTCCAATATAAAGCTTTAAAGAAGTTCACTGCTTAAGGAATAAACTATTATTTTCAAGAAAACAAGTTCATTTTTAGTTTGCTTGCCAGATAAGTCTGAAGAATCTGAGTTATCTACTATTTCCAGAGAGTCTGCTATTCTTGCTACAAGTCAGTCTTTAATATAACTTGCTAAGAACCTACTATTCAAGCTATTCAAGTTATTCAAGTTATTTGAATTATTTATACTATCTAAAGTTATTTTTCAGAAGAGCTAATTCAGGAAGAATCTATATTATCTGAGTTATCTAAGTTATCTATTATTATTCAAGAAGCCCACCAGATCAGATTATTCACCAAATTGAGTTATCTACCAAATCTACATAAGAAATACTACTGAGATCATCATGCTATATAAGAGATCATTATGCAGAAATTATATAAGAAATCTCATCATGCTACACAGAGATTGTTGTGCTATACAGAGATCATTATGTAGAAATCATATAAGGAATTCACTTATACCATATAAAAATCACCACCACTTATACCCAAGAATCCATCCCAATAAGGAAATTATCTGAATTACTTACAGATATCCAGATTGACTATTATACTACCAAATACTAACAAGAAATCTTAGGATATTTTGTTGCTTTTGACAAAGTAACTGAGGGCTCAAGCTAAACTATACCAACCTCTAATCTTGTAATTTATCTCTATTGAGCCAGATATATTACATTTGGGGACTCAACTAAGAAGATTTCAAAATTGACATAACTTTTCAGCTTATAAGAACCCATAGTCAAACTGGATACATTTGATATAACATAAATCTCTATCACTACAAGAGAACTAGTCATTACTAGTATTTAGACAGGAAGAGAAGTAATCACTTCAAGACTTATCAACTATCCAGTATTGAAAGGATCTCAATCAGAAGTCAGTACAGTACAGAATTCCCAGCCAGTATCAACAGACTTATTATTAGACCAATCAGATCAACCAGATTACACAAACAGCTCTGCTAGAGTTTTTGACAAACTTGTACAACAACTTAAGGACCTCATTGAACAAGTCCAATTTCCTGCAGAAGTCTCACCAATTTCACCTATTAAACCTCTATTACCAGTAGTTATAGAACAGGAAGATCAAGGAGTAGCTCCTTTAAGAATACCTAGACCTATTCTACCTCACCCAAGATCTCCAACATGAACTCTAGTAATAATTCAGAAAGTGAATTAGAATCAGTACCAGAATCTGAACCAGAATTAGAATCAGAGGACAGTGATGATAAAATAGCCACTCTATTGCCAATCTTTACAGAATACCCTAAAGAAGATCCAAGAGAATTCCTTGATAGAATCAAAGGAATTACAGCTCTGAAGAACCTTACTCCTGAAAGAAAAATTACTATCTACAAGGTCCAACTCAGAGAACCAGCTAAAGGAATTTTCACCTAAGCAAGAAATAATTTAAACTCAGACCTTATAGTAGCTATTAATATAGTACCAACCTGACTAGTAGAGTATAAAGCCATGACCTGCTAGTTTATCAAAAAGTATGCAGAAAACAAGACCTGCTATAAGGCTCAAAAATCTATTATAGAAATGAAGATGAATCATAAAGAATCACCCAGAGCATTCTTTATAAAAATTCAGAAGAGAATGCATACAGCTTTGTTCAATATCACTAACCAAGACATTATAGGTCTGATGACCTTTATGAATGAGATTCTACTAAACATTGAGGTATTATTATTAGGATTATAAGGAAGTCCTAATATATTCAAGAAGACTTCCATTTTTACTACAAATGCTTCTAGGTTTTCTTTGCTATATTCTTCTCATTTCATGACTTCTAATTGTACTCTTATATCTATAAGAAGTAGAGAGCTTAAGAAATATCTTTTTAGAAGATATTTAAGTCTTCTTGCTTCAGAGATATGTAGATATCCTGATTAATCTCCTATGGTATCTTGTTCAATTACTTCAATATGAGAGGTTTATAATTTAAATTATAATATCAGAGGATAGCTAAATCTTGAAAATATGTAGCTACTTTAGCAGTTTGAGCTTGGACTTTTACAAAGACTTCTTCTGTAGTATGTAATATATTTTTTACTAGGGTAAAGTCTAGATTTCTTTGATCATTCCAACTATTGTACTTATATTTGTTATCTACTGTACTTATAAATTCTAGTAGATCTATAGATATTTCTCCAAAGTGAGAATTGATAGTGTCTTAGCTAGTTGATTCATAATTGTTAATTGTTCTACTAGGTTAGCTAATCTAGTTATCTTATTAATATATTAGTAGTTATTATTGGAGTTATTGTATTAGGTATAAACTCTGGTTCTTTTAAAGTTTTATCTAAGTCTTTAGAGTTTTCTTCAAAAGGGTTTTCAAGACCTTCTTCTTTTAAGGAGTCTGTTGCTTTTCTCTTCTCTTTAGATAATGTATCTGGTAGTTTTTCTATTTTAGAAAGATCTTTTACTAATAGTTCAGATTCAGAATCTGAATATCTATCTTCTGGTTCAAGTTCTAGTTTTAAGTGAGAAACTGATGCTGAGTGTGAAGGTATATAAAGTCCTGAGGTAAGGGTTTTAAGTAATTCTCTAGTTTTTAGTAAATTTGCACTAGGTTCTGGACTTGTTAATTCTGGAGATTGTCTTCTTACTGATATCTATTGTCCAGCAGATAAATATTCTATTTGGTCTCTTTCTAAACTAAGTTGTAACAATTGATATAACAATTTTATAGTTATATTTTAGTCTTAGTACTTTTTTGCATCTTTTTGCTAGTCTTTTTTTATCTTTTCTTAAATATTCTACTATATTCCAATACCTTCTGAATGCCTAGAAATATTCTCTTAGTACCAAGACATCACTAGAACATTTTTGTCTTTTCTCGGTATTAAGTAGTACTAAGTATCTAGTTATAAAACCTTTTAAAACATTGTAGTATTCTATTAGTCATCTTTGCCAAGAACCTATTTCTTGGCCTTTCTTTTTATTTTCAAGATTCTTCTGGATCTTTCTTTCAGATCTTATATAAATATTCTTATTTTCTACTTGAATAAAGCTCAGAATATTTTCTCCCAGAGCTTCTTTGAGAATACTTAAACCTACAAATATTTCTTTGAGCTACTTTAGATCTATTAGAATTATTAGTCTTAGTTACTTCCTCTTAAAGAAAATAGAACCATTATACTTAATAGTAGTAGTGTCATTATACCTTGCCTTATTAAGAAAATTCAGAAACTAGTTACAACTAGTCACATGAGTCCAAATGAACTATAGAGAACCAGCCTACTATTCAAACTTCTCTACTATAGAAGAAGTAGATATACAGAACTATAAGTCAATCTGGAGGAAATGATTATCTCTATAACTTATCAAATCTAACTACTTTAAGTATAAATAAACTATCAGAAAACAAGAACTGCAGCTACATCATATTCTACTGCTATATCAGTCAGCTTTAAGCTACTCGAGTCAGATATCTTTGATAATCACAGAGAAGAACTGACTACAGATATTTGGACCTTCTAGTTAGACTAATATTTTGAACTTATAAGAATAGAAGAAGATATATAAGTCTAATTTGCTATCACACTTCTCTGAGAAAATATAGCCATTTAGTAGTATATATAATTATATAACCAAAATAGTTATATTTCTTTCTCTGCTATCATATTGGTCTCAAGGTATTAGTAGATAACTATCTGTATCCCTTTTCTCCTAACTTTACCCTCTCTACTTCAGTATAGTTTGCAATATCTTTTTATTTTTATTTTTTTCTCTTTTTATAAATATAAGATCTCTTTATTAACTAAACTATAATAATTATACAGTCCTCACACCATACTGATAGTCTTTATCTACTCTACTCTACTCCAATATACTCTCTCTCTCTCCTACTTCCAATCTCTCAATAATAACTATATTATTAATCACTATAACTCATCCATAACTCTTCTTATAAATATTTTCTATTAGATACTAATAGTGACTACTCTGAGGGCCCCACTCCTTCTATTAGTCAGATAGAATATTTATCATTAGTCTCTCTCATCTTGCTATCTTTTCCTCTAAGATCATCTATCTTCTATCTTTAAATACATACAGCCAGTATATAGCTAACCCTACTTATATAGCTAATAGCTATCTAATAGTGAGCCACTTATTACTAATATACTCTACTAACCTCTCTTTCAAATTACCCCATTGATCTCCCTCTCTATCAGTATGCTGTCTTATCTTCAGATGATTCCTAACTCTCTTTTAGAAGTCACTAAGTATTTTATACTCATTTAGCTAATATTTAGTCATCTATATAAACTCTCTCTTCTATCCTATATTAAAGTAATCCTTATATTCAAAACTTCCACCTTTCACTAAGTATCTTAACTAAAAGTTCAATATAATATTTTTCCTCAAGATACACTACTATACTATTCAAAACTTTAGAGAAAGCCATCACTATATCTCAGTACTCCAGGCCCACCTCCAGTCTAGTTCCAAACCACACTAATGTCTACTGACTATCAACCCAAAGATCACATATTCTGATCTATCTCTTACTGATTCTCTACCTCTATACTAATGTCAAAATTTACTAGTAGAGAACTGCCCAACAGAAGTCTATCTCATCTCCATATATAGTTTGCTATATCTATTAAAAGATAGTAAGAGAATGGCAATGATGAGTTGTCTCTTTATCAGTATCAGATCAGTACTTTCTTTACTTTTTGTAGTTTCTAATATCTCTGACTATATCTAGATAATACTTATTTTGATATGGTGTCTTCTTTCTTTGACTATTATCAACTAGATATTATCTTAATATATCTTAGACTATATAGAAAGTTAGTTAACCTTGAGTAATAAATATCAGTATAAGTTATCTGTAGGTTATCAGTATCTGTAGTAGAGCTCTCTGAGCTTTGGTAAGCTTCCTGATAAGTATAGTTATAATATATATAACTGCTTTTTAGATGGTATTGAGATGGAAGAAGAGATGATCATCACAGATAAGTAGAAGGATAATTACAGTAGATTAGTCAGATACCAGACTAGTAATAGCTATCTAGGTATTATAGATACTATATCTTTCTCCACTATATTTCATGTTACACACACTTTTACAACATACTTTCAAGTCATTTATTGGAGAAAGGTATTAAGGCAATGTCAACCAGTAAGCAAGCAGATGCATATACTAGGTCAGATGGACCTGGGGCCTTCAACTGACAATATGTTGGATAAAGAGATAGGCTTGGGATGGGGTCTTTCAGTGGTCCGAGTGGGTAAGACAGCTCAGATGGTAGAAGTGATACTGGTGGTGGAGCTGGAGGACAGGCAGGGAGGAGCTTTGTAGACATACTGAGAGATAGTAGTTAGCTAGTGAGAACTCAGGGTGGGCAGACAGGAGGGAAGGGGAAGCAGAAGGTTGGGGAAGCTGGAGGAGCTAGAGGAGCTGGACCTCAGCCAGTGGGTGGCAGAGCTGGTGGGGGGGCTACTGGGAGTAGTAGCAGAACTGCTGATGGTGGTGTGACTGGGAATCTGGAAAGAAATCCTGATGTGACTATTGATGGTAGGGCTGAGCAGATGGGCCCAAAGCAGAAGGAGAACCTGGCTGATAGTGTGATAGGGCTAGTAGTAGCACTATTACTCAAGAAGTCAATCTTGGAGTTTGTGGCTATCTTGTGCTTCTGGGGCTTGACAGTGACAGCAAGGATGGTCCTGGGGCTTATCTCACAGCAGGTGGCTGGGGCAGCCTTGGTGAAGTTCCTGAAGGGGCTGGAGGGGGTTGAGGTAGGCTTTGAGGAGGCAGGCCTGCTAGATGAGGCTCTGAAGACTGGAGTGGTGGTCAGGAAAGTGGTAGTCCCTATGGTGCACTGCCTTAGGTGGGACCCCAGGGTGGTGCAGTTGCTGGTGAAGAGAGTGCCTATAGTGACAAAGGTTGAGACTAAGAGGAGGGTAGAGGAGGTGATGGCAGAGTATGGTGATATGGTGGATATTGGTTTCCAGATGTGAGAGGGGACCACCTTTAGAACAGGTGATGTCAATGTCAAGATTAGACTAGCTGGGAGGGAGGCCACAGAGAAGGCAAGTGACTGGTCCTCAGTATTAATGTGGGGGGCATTTGTCTATAAGATGTCAAGAGTGAAGGAGAGTGAAGAGGAGGAGGAGGACTTGTTAGAAGTGCTGGAGGAGTTGAGTAGTGCAGTCAAGCAGTGGACGAAGGCCTGAAAGCTATATGAGAAGTTGATACACTTGGAGATTGTTGATGGGAAGCATATTCATACTGACAAGAGGTAGTGGGAGAGGGCTCAAGGGTGTAAGAGGTAGTGGGAGTTGCTGGCAAGTATGGAAGGAGGGGTGAAGATGAAGGCTGGGAGCACTGGGAAGTCTGAGGATATGGAGAAGAGTGTCTGGGCTAACAAGAGCAGAAGCGATGGAGAGGAGGGACTGGGAGGGGCTGAGAAGGTACCATACAAGGACCTGTTTGCTGATGGCACATTTGAAGTATGGGACCCAGTTATGGAGGATACTCCCCCTCTGATCAGATAGGGACCAGCTATGAGAGGTCAGGTAGAGGAGGATGTATTGATGAAGGGTGCTCTGAGAGTTTACTTTGGGGTTCCAGATGTGACAAAGGTAGTCAGGTAGTAGCAGTTGGTAAGGATGAGCTGGTGGATATCCTAGAGGAGGGGTGGGATGAGACTACCAGTATAGAGGTGGACACTATGATACTTGATGCAGGGAGGCTGGGAATGCCAGGAGGGAAGGAGGTGGGGAACCTGCTATAGATGAGCAAGATGATGGATAACTTCACAGCTGAGGAGTTGGGGAAGTAGACCTGCATGTGATACCAGAGGAGCATTGGACACAGATTCTGCATAGCGATGAGGTGGTGGAGGCACTGAAGGCAGAGATTCTTACAATTTTTCTGGAGGAGGAGGGATATGAGGTTGATAAGGTGAGGGAGGCTGAGCTGGCAGTTATTGCTGGTGAGTGGGCTGCCTATTGTTGGGCTGAGTGGCATGGATTGCAACTCTGGTAGGAGACATACCTAGAGTATCGAGAGGACTTTAAGGAAAATGAGAATGGGGCATTGACTGAACTTCTGGTAGGATTGGAGGCACAGGCAGCTGAAGAGAAAGCTCTGACTGTAGAGTATAATTTGGACTTGGCACAGGAGGAGTTAAATGTAGATTTATAGAGGTTGTGATTGATCAACAACATTATTCCTTATGAACAGTACAACTAACATTTTCTCTATGAATGTGAATGGGTTAAGGAGATCTGGGTGGCATAGAAACATTTTTACTTGGCTTAAAGGATTGGAGGCTGATCTCTTTTTACTGCAGGATGTATGGTGTGAGGATGAGGATGATCAGATGAAGTGGACTAGAGAATGGGGAGGGGATACTGCTTGGTTTGGCAAAGTAGCAATTCTGGTGAAGAAGGGTAGAGGAGACTTGGGCAGAGTCAAGTACTGGGGTGACCACTTGGTCTAGAGAGATTGGCATTGACCAGGATGGGAGTCAGTGAGAGATGGCTCCTGCTACTGCTCTGCAGTTAGGGGTGAGAGGATTGTATGGATTAGGGATCTGCTGGAGGGGGATATTCTCTTAGAGGAAGGAGTCGATATTCTGGGTGGTGATTTTAATATGGTTAGGGATCTGCATTTAGATAGAACTGATGGAGAGAGAAATGCCAGTGAGAGGAGTAGTGGGCTGGATGCATGAGAGGAGGTAGAGAATCTTAGCTCCTTAGGGGATATGGGCAGAACTAGGTGGGGTAATACAAGGGTCTACACACATTGGGTGAATGGCTTGGGTATGAGGATTGACTGGATTCTGATGGCTGAATGCTGGGGTGTTGATGTTTGAAAGACTTTGGAGGTAGAGTGATGCCTGTGGTCTGATTACTGGGAGCTATTAGGGTAGAGGCAGTTTGGGGGGAGTGGAGATGAATCCAGACATTGGTGCCTTAACTCCTCTCTGCTGGCTGAGAAGGTATTGTGGGACTCATGGGTGGAGGACATCCAGGCAAAGATTCCTATTTGGAGGCATGAGGGTTTGTTGGTGAGTATCTATTGGATGAGATTGAAGGAGGCTATGAGGGTCTATTGGGGAGGAGCTGGAAGGGAGGCTGGGAGACAGAGAAGGAAGCACATATGGAGTGCTTCTAATAGGCTGATGAGATTGCAGGTGGAATGGGCTGATTTGCTTTCTTCTGAAGAGGTGGAGAATTGGAGGTTAGAGTAGGTGAAATTGGAGGTGGTGGAGCTATAATAGGTATTGAGAGAGGAGGAGGAGATTCATATGAAAGGAATGGCTACCAGGCTAAGATGACAGGGGCTTGAGGAGGGAGAGCAGCCTACTAGATACTTGTCTAGGCTCCTCAAAGCTAGGAGGGTGCGACATCAGTAGGATGGGGTTTTGGATGCCGAGGGGGATATGGTACATGGCACACAACAGATCTTGGAGATTTTGAAGGAGAGATGGTAGAGTCTGTGGAGTGGGGAGGAAGGGGGTACAGATGAAGAGACAATTGGAGATATGCTAGAGGAGTGAGAGCTGCCACAGGTAGAGAGACTAGGTGACTTGATCTTACTGATCCAAGAGGAGGAGATCCAGAGAGTCCTTGTGGCAACTAAGCTTGGGACAGTGCCAGGGGAGGATGGGTTACCTTGGGACTTCTGGAAGAAGATGGCAAAGGTCCCTGGAGTGTTAGGAGAGATGGCTGCCCTCTGTAACCATGTTCTTCTGAGAGGTGAGTAGGTTAGAGAGCAGGACTTGGGGCTGGTGGCCTTATTGTACAAAGACAAGAGGAGGCAGGAGGACTGGAAGAACTAGAGGCCAATCATACTTCTAGATATGGACAGGAAGATGGCAACTAAGGTGATTGTTGCGAGGCTACAGAAGGTTGCCCAGCAGGTGCTAGGTGAGGAGCAGAGAGGCTTTGTAGGAGGCAGACTTATCAGGGATGAGACTGCCTGGGTGTACAGCATTATTGAAGGGGCCTGAGCTTGTGGACTGGATAGTAGACTGGTCTTTTTGGACCAGGAGAAGGCCTATGACCATGTTTGGTAGGTGTGGCTAGACAGGGTGCTGGATAGAATTGGTGTGCCCCCATGGTTTCAGGCTTCTATGTTGAATTTGTTAGCAGGTAGTAGAGCAGTACTGATGTGTAATGGTCACAGAGGTTTGGTATTTCCCTTGGGAAGAAGAGTTTCTCAAGGAGACCCACTGTCTCCTATCCTTTATGTCCTTTCATTAGAACCTTTAATGGATAGGATATGAAAGAAGGTGGCAGGGCTCTCTATATATGGGGTGGTGTGGAAGGTAGAGGCCTTTGTAGATGATATAGTAGTTGGACTTGGATTGGTAGCTGATGTAGAGACACTTATGGAAACAGTGGAATAATATAAGGCATACTCTGGGGCAAAACTCAATTGGCATAAGTGTGAGACAATAGTATTGGGAAATGGGCTAGTGGGAGGAGACATCATTGGAACAATTGTCCCTACAGGAGAGGTGGTGCAGTATCTGGACATCTTCCTTTCTGTATATGGATCTGTCTTGCCATGAGTGTGGTGAGAGAGGAGGGTGGCTATTTGGGGAGAGGCCCTTAGAGGTTGGGGGGGTTGCCACATCTCCCTAGCAGGGCAGGTATCGATTCTGAATGTGTACTGGTTCCCCAAGCTATGGTATGTGACCTATCACTTAGACTTTCTGGCTTAGGTGGTAAAGAGGCTGATGAAACTGGCTAGAGATTGGATTTGGGCAGGGAGAAGGTCCCAGATCAGTTGGGATACTCTTGCAATACTGGTGGTTAGGAGAGGACTTGGCTTTGTAGATTTCCCTAAGTGGCTACATTGTCTATGAGCTTGGTGGTTGAAAAGGGCTATTGAACTGCAGGGAGGAGGTTAGGTGCCACTAATACAGAAGGTGTAAGAGATGAGGTTCTCCCCTCAGGGGTCTTCAGGAGATTTGCTCTCTCTAGTGGATCTGAATGGAAGCTGATGGCTATAGTATAAGGGCTTCTGGTAGGGGGTGGTGGATGGAGCACACCAGATAGACTTACACTAGTGAGGCAATGAGGGGGAGGTTATGTGGGGCCCCAATATATAGTGATAGGACTGACTGCTTCTGGGGGGGGGTTTTGCTTGCTGAGTTCAATATTGGTAATGGAGTAGAGTGTCAGCAGGGTCTTGGCCAGGATCTTTGGCCAAGTAGTTGGCAGGTAGTGAGGATTGGTGAGGAGTGGGACTGGGCAGGAATCTGGTCCTGGAGTATTGAGGTGCAGAGGTGGCTTTCTCCCAAGTTCTGAGTAGTATGGTGGTAGATGTTGTGGAGGAATATCATGTTGAATTTCCATGCTGGGCATCTGGTGGATGGTGGCTGACTAGATTGTGAGGAGTGTTATAATGTAGGGCAGGTTGGAGGATTTGTGCAAACACCTGAACATTGGTTGGGAGAATGTGAGGTTTTGGGGGACTTTTGGATAGCTATAGGGGACTGGCTAGGTATAGAGAGGAGGCTGGATGGAGAGTGAGGTCGCTGGGAGGATTTGAAATCTCAACTAGTGGGAGGTGTCAGTAATGAGTAGATCACTGTAGGGTGGGTTTTAGCAGTGTGGGTAGGGTTGGCTGGACATTGGCTCTTTGTTTTTGAGGAAGAACAATGGATAGATATATAATCTTAGTGACCAACTTTCTGTTCATGTCCAGAAGCATGATGGGCCACCAATTCTTCCAATCTTTCCTTCTATCCTTGTTCTTATAAAGTAGTGCCACCAGCCCCAGATCTTGCCCCCCCACCTACCTCCCTGACTGTAGTACTAAATTATATATCATCATCATCTCTCCCAGCACTCCAGGTACTCCCAGCATCTTCTTCCAAAAGTCCCAGGGCAGGCCATCCTCTCCAGGTACCATGCCCAGCCTAGTTATAGCAAGAACCTGACAAATCTTCTCCTCCTGAACTGGTATTACCAAACTATCCAACCCATCTACTTATGGTGAGTACCAATCCTCCAAAACATGTACAATGGTGGCAGCTATTGCCCCACCCTCCTCTTCACTCCACAAACTACTCCACCTCTCCCTGAGCAAACCCAAGATGTCCTACAAACCATGCACCAGTAGCTCATCTGAATTCAGTACCCCCTCCCACCTCTGCCTCACCCTCCTTGTCCACAAGATCCTTGAAAGGTACTTAGATGGCCTCTCCCCCTTCTCAAGTCCTTGCCAATGTAATCAGACAGCTAAACTCTATACCCATATCTCCTCTTCCTCTTTTTTTTTTTTTTTTTTTTTTTTTTTTT
>RBNI01000280.1:0-34731 GCA_003990745.1 Jimgerdemannia flammicorona | reverse complement strand
TATACCATCTGCTGTGACATAGACCATCTTGGTGGACTCTTCAATATCCCAACCTAGGCGGTCAATTGCCTTCTTGCTCATGAGGCATCCTCCAGCACCAGTATCAATGATGGCATCAAAGATACAGTCTTCGATCTGGCAGGGGGTATAGGCTGATGTCTTGCGCTGGTCTTCGGATTCTTTACCTGAGTTCTCGGATTCTTCTTGTGTATTGTGAGCTTCTACAATCTTGTACTCTTGATTCTTGGTGGTAGTTGCAAGTCCTACTCTCAACTACTATCTGAAGGCAGGGACTTCAGCTAGTTGTCCAAAAGTGGCATTGACCTTCTGTTTCTTGAGGTCCTTGTAGATATCATACTGGTGGATCTTGGTCTTGCGCAGCTTCTGTTCCTTCTTGCTTTCACTTTCTTCTGAGACTGGAGTAGTGCCTTCAATAATTTGGCGGGCAGCTTCATCTAACTCCATATCTTGATCAATCTCCTTGGGTTGGGTCTTGCTTTGAATGGTGACAGCTGGGGTCTTCTTTGGTCTTCCAACTGGCTTGCTGTTGCTCTTCTTGTCATAGGGCTTGGACCGGGTTCTGGTACCTTCAGTAGCAGGGTAGAATTCAAGCTCCTCGTAGTATTCTTCATCATCAGTGTCACCAATCTCCTCGATGACTACTGCATTGGTTTGTTCTCTGGTTCTGCTAGCATTGCTTGGTTGGGCTTTGCATCTCGTTTCGGTCATGCAATTCTTTGCATAGTGGCCTTCTTCTCTACATCTGAAGCATGTGATGTTATTGTGTTCTTCTGTAGCAGCTGCAAATCTCTGCACTGGTCTCCTGTTGGCGCTTCGGACTTCTCTAACAACATCACCAAGGTGTGCAGTCATCTCAGCAAACTGCTTGGTGAGTTCTTCCACTGGGTCAGCTTTGGCTGTCTTGGGGGTAGGTGTGGTTGGTTGTCTGTTCACAACTGTAGCAGGTAAGATACTAGTTGGCTTTGATGGCTCCATCTTGATGCCAGTTATTTTCTCCATTGAGTGTTCAGCAGGGTGTCTGGCAGTCCAATATCTCTGTGCAAAGACCACTTTCTGATCAAGGGTCAGTGCAGCTAGGATAGATCGGATTGCTAGGGCAATTTTGGGGTAAACTCCTTTGAGGAAGGTTGAATCCGCTATTTGTTCCTTGAGGCAGTCATCATAGTCAGCCAAAACAATCTGGTGGCAGATTTGGGTATAGAATGAGTTGGGATCTTCACTAAGTCCCTGGCAGATAGTATTGAGTTGATCCTTGAGAGCTTGCTTGATCTCTTCAGTATAATATGTTGTTCTGAGAAAGTCCTTCATGTTGGCAAGTTTAACTGCATCAGCATCAGCAATAGTAGCTGCATTGAACTTGTCTCTGGCAGATCCTCTGAGGCTGACTGGTAGAAGGGCCAATTGAGCATCCACACCAAGAGCTTGTATGGCAGCGAATTGTTCAAAGTCTTCAATGAAGGTCAGGATTGACTCTTCAGTAGTATATCCATAGAATGTAGGGGGACGCATTTCCATCTTGTCTTGAATTCTTGCAGAGGTGACTCTTGTAGTCAGGGTAGTTGTTGTGGAGGTTGTTCATTTTTTAGCTTGAAAGTGAGGGATTCATCTTGAATCACCAGCCAATGGGCACCAAGTTGTCACATAGTGGTCGCTGAGTCCTTCAAATATGCCAGATTCTCTTCAAGGTGTATCTCTTAGACTAACTCAAGTTGTTATAAGCAAGTTCTTATTGGAGTGCCTTCCCAAGGTCTTATAGTCCTTAAACTTCTTATCTTTAACTGTCTTATTATCTCTTAGATTGCTTGCAAGGAAGTGTGTGTAAGTGAAACTGGAACTGACTTTATTTCAGAGGAAATAAGATGAGTATTTATACAAAATATAATTCAATGGTTGCTAAGATATAAAGCTAAATATAAATTCTAATAACTAAAACTACCAAGTTCCAGGGCTGGTATTATTTGGTATCACATCAAAATGCTGGTGCTGGAACAATTTCGCATCACCTCAGAATACTGGTGCTGGCATTATCTAGTGTTACATGAGAATACCGGTACTGGCATTATCCAGTGTAACAAAGAACTTAGAGCAGAAAGTTCAGGACCATGGGGGCTTCTTCATCATCATCATCATCATCACTGAAGAAGATGAGATCCGTGAATTCATCATGCAGGTCACGTGTTTCGCATACTTCGCGTGCTTCGGGTATGTCACGCGGGATGACATCATCGATGACGTCATCATGTTCAGCAGTGGCGGGAAAATTGGGAATAAGATCTAGAGCTCTCCAGTCTATGAGGTTCTCTTCCACAAAATAGGGGACAAATGTAAGGTCTTGAGGAGATCTAACCCGGATGCTTGGGCCTTGGAATACTGAGATCAATCCTTGCAGGAATTGGTCTGGGTTGTCCTGGAGGATAGGGTGCCAGAAGTCTTCTACTTCTTCGCTGTTGAGGGTGATAGTGGACTGGGCTTCTGTAGCCACCCTGGCTTCTAGTGCATTGATATGGTGGGATGACAGGTCTCTGAAATCTGAGACTCTAACATACTCCAAGTTGGGGATTGACCATGGTGCATACCTGAAGATCTGATGGATCTTCTTAGCTGTCCTTATTTCACATATATCTATGGAAGTGGCATCTTGTAGCTCTTGGGTGCTGGCCTATAGGAACTCCTGGCAGAGGAGGTTTTCTATTTCGTACTCCTGCCACATTTGGAGGCATTCGGTAGCAATGGTGATCCTTGTTTCCATTTCACGGCGGTAGAGGATGAAGTGATAAGGGTCTGCAGTGCCCAGGTTGACACTAGGAGTCCTTCTTGAGTGGGTCCTCATGGCTCTTATGATGTCTTGGAACATCCTTTCTTCAACTGAGGTACCTTGGTGGTTCCTTGACCTTGAGGTTTGGCAGACAGCAGGCATTTCATTTGTGGTAAGTCTTTGAGCTATTTTGAGATTGGTGGTTCTTGTTGGTTGCTGCTACTGCGGTTCCTTGATCCTTCTTTTATATTCTTCAGGATGCTTGTGCTGTGGTCACAATGACTCACAGTTGGTCATTATTGCTTATCTCGTATACCATATAATCTTCTCATGCTCTGATCTGGTAGCTTGCGAGGAAAGGCTGTCTCCTGTGCTGATGTCATCATTCTGGGGTCACTGTTACAATATATATAATATATCATAGCATTAGATATATATGCCAAATTATTAATTGAATGAATGTGAAGCTTTATATCAGTATTCTTGATGATGAATTGTAAGAAACTATCAAGGATTATGGTATAAATAAATAAAAATTAATATTTCAGCAAGATAGTAATTCTAAGCATACATTTAAGATAGTGAAGAAATGATTTTCTAACTGCAAAATTCATTTGTTACAGTGGTCTACACAATCACCAGATCTTAACCCCATTGAACATCTTTGGTAGTATCTAAAGAAAAAGCTGAATTCTTATAAAGAACTACCCAAAGGAATTGAAGAACTTTGGGAGAGAGTAGAAAAAGTATAGAATGAGATTTCAGAAGATGTTTGTATTGATTTAATAGATAGTATACCAAGGAGAGTTATAGCTATCTATAAGGTAAAAGGTATTTATATAAAATATTAAATAGTATTAACAAATTGATTTAATAAATAGTAAGAGACAAAAATAGACCAATGATTAATTTAACTTTAAATAGTAATATGTAACTATATAATTAATTAACCAAATATAGATAAATTATATATTTTCTAAAAGATAAATGATTACTTTATGATTGGTTAAAGTATCAATTTAATAATATTTATATTTAAATTATAATAAATTTATAAAGTAAAAATTATATAATATTAACTCATTTTTGTCTCTTACTTATATGATAGATATATAAATATCTTTTTTAAATTTCAATTTTTCTACTCTAAAGTATTATCTGTAAGAATAAGAAGATAGCCAATAACTATATATATCTATAAAATAGATTTGTTATTGAACTTTATAAATATTTCTAATTATAAAATATATAGAGTAAGTTTTTTTTTTATTTTATAATATTGATATAAGTTTTGTCAGTTATAAAAAGAATTGAAATAATAGTTATACAATCTGAAAGCTTATTTTGAAATTCATATATATATTACTCTAATAGATTTCAGAATAATAATGAACTCTATTATAATAGTATTATTCTGATATATATAATATGTTATCATTAAATCAAGAATTAATAAGTAATATTAAGTAAGATTATAAGTTAATAGATATATAATAATTAGTTACTTATAGTTATATATTAGAAGTGAGTATAGTAGACTTATTATATATATATATATGTATATATATATTGTAATAAAACTATATTCTAATAGAATTAATATATTATAGATAATTAAGATAATTATCAGCTCTAAGTTCTAAGTACTTGTGAGGAAGCACTAAGTTTCAATTGTCTATTGTAGTGATGTAGTCTAAGTATTGCTTTTGAGTTCTTATACTAATGAAAGGGCCATATATATATCTTAAGTTGATTAGACTTAGAATTATTAACAAGTCAAATCTGAGAGTTCTATAATATGAATACTATTTTATTCTTATATTTAGAAAAAGTAGAGCTGAGATTATAATATACTCAGTATAGAGAATATTTATATAGATTTAAAGCTATAACTAAATATAGTATACTAGATATATCTATATATAGTTATATTATATTCAGTATCTATAACTACTAGTTAAAAATTTTATAGAAATTTCCATTAGAATTTCTATTAAAATTTCTATAAGATATTATAGTAACTTGTAGGTATATAATAATTTATTATATCTTTTTTTTCTTTATCTGAACCTACTCATTAGATTTAATACTAAACTCTAAATATTTATCAAACTGAAGAGAGATATACTGAACTACTTAAAAAAAACATTACTCTATTATTCATTACCCAAATTAATGATATTCTCAAGAAATTCTTCATAGAGATAGTCAAGGACTTAGACTTGGGTATAGAAATAAATGTAAAGCTTTTGCAATAATATAGATATAATTGTCAATAAAAAGGCAGACTTATTACTTAGTACTACTAAGAGTAGCTTATTGATAGATAAGATATCTGATCTTATAGTACTTCTTTAATTCTTATTAGGAGTGGAAGGTCTGGAAATATTGGATTCTTCTAAGATATTATTGAGCTTTATTTAGGTCTGGGTCTCTAGAGATTTATATATTGATAGAGAATAGTTTAGTAGAATTTTATTAATATTCAATATGTAGTTATAAGAACAGTAGTGATAATCATATTCTTGGTTTATTCTCAATGTCTTTGCTGAATACTCATATTGCAGTAGATTATTAGTATAGAATTATTCAGATTATTTATACTTCTCTTTGTTAGAAATATTCAAAAGCATGGCTATCTTTCAGAAATTCTGACAGAATTTCCATTATACTAGATATCTGTATCAGATTACTATTTCTTCTATATTTGGCAAAAGATTATCTTCTTTTTTCCAGGTGGTATCATACTCAGAATATCCTTTCTATTTTACAAAATAGTAATAGGTATGCCTGGCAGCTCATCCAAATTGGCAGTTCTTTTGATTAAACTTTATATTCTAGTTTTAGTTGATAATAATCAGATCTAGGAGTGATATTTTTTGAAATTTCTATTATCTTAATAACTTAATAATATAACTTATATATATAACTATATTATCTTTAAGTTATATTACTCAATATATAAATATGTACTATCTGAAATAATAAACAATACTCTGCTTTACTCTCTCTTTCTTTAGTCTTTACTTAACTAAGTTATAACAAAGGTTATAAGCTCTACTTAGTAGCTAATAAGAAATATCTCTCTAAGACTCTATGTCAAGATATTAGTATAGATAAACTAGGGAATTAGTATGAATATACTGAATACAGTAGACATAGGTATCTCTGGAACAGATATAATAGTCATAGTTTTTATAGCAAATATAATCCAGTCAAGAGGTTAATTTCTATCTTTAATGGTAAGAATTATACTATTTAAGTATTCTATATGAGTAATCTTCTAGAGAAGTACAGCTTGACAGAATATATAAAACTACAGATATATGTAGATTCAAGATTACAATACTCTAAATAATTATCAAGCATTATAAGAGATTACTTTTATATTATGAAACTAGTAAATAAAGTTTATAATATATACTATAACAGTCTATAATATATGAAAGACTCTACACAATCATTATATATAAGCATTTTCATTAAATAGATTCTATCTAAAATCTCAGCTATTTTATCTATAAATAAAATCTAAGGAGAGTATCTATAAATATACTAATTATATTAATGATCTAATAAATTAAATAAATTCTCTAAGTATATCAATAGAGTATACATATCAGTAATAAAGACAAGATTCTGATCCTTATATGAGAGCATATAATATCATAGTAGTAGTTATATATATATAAGAGTGAGAAACTTACAGACTATATCTATATAACAATAAGTCTCATTAACTATTGTAAAAGAGGGTCAATTTTATTAAATTTATATAGATCATAAATTTCATATATTACTAATGAATGATATAAAACTAATAAAATAGTCTAATCACATATTTATATATTAAGTTACTATTTCAATACTTCTGTTTAATAAGATATATAACTCAAAAAAAAAGAATGCAACTAGAGTAAAAAGTAATACAATAGATATAAAAACTAGAACTATATATAACTCAAAAAATTAAAAATAAAATCCTATATCTAATATTCCAAAATATCCAAAATATCCCAAATATCCAAAAAATGTAATATATATAATCTATAGAATCCTCTCATAGATGAGAAATATCTATATATATATAAATATATATATATAATATAATATAGTAAGAGAGACTTTTTATAGTCTAAAAAGTATCCTATAACTAATAGAATACTAGCATATAGCTTATAAGATCCATTTCTTTAATGCATTGCTCAAACTTTGACTTTAGAAGGGCTTTCATAAGTGAATTGATAATCATATACTCTATGAGAATATATTTCAGGCATATAGTACTGTTTTCTATATATTTCTATATGAAATGATGCTATATATTAATATGTTTTATTTTATTATAATATACTAAATTTTTAGTGAGTACAATTATAGACTGATTATCCTGATATAGTATAGTACTCTATTTTTGAGTAAATTTGAGTTTTTTTAACAACTTACAAAGCTATGTATATAGTTTTCTTTATTATACTTGATAATACTTGGTACTCTACCTATATTATAATATTACTATAGATAATTACTTATATGTTTTCTATGAAATAACTTCTTTATTATTACTTCTATTAATATAAAAGAGATATTCAGTATAGATTAGTAGTTGTCAAGGTCTTCTACCCAATCAGTATCACATATACTAAATAGTCAGATCTCATTTCTCTCACTATTGCTCCTACTTAATCTAATATCACTACTATCTAATATAAGTATATAGTATACTAATCTCTTTAAGTATCTGAAAATTCTCTTAATAGTCCTCTAATATAAATTATCATAGTAAGAGGAATACTGCACCACCTTATTAATAGTATATAATATATTAGGCATTATTCCTAACTTGAAATATATAAGAATACACTGCTTATTAATAGAAAATATTTTTAGTAAGTATATTGTTATTACTCTTAAGTATAGTATTTAGCTTTTATAACTTTATAGAAGTAACTATAGGAGTACCAATGGGTTTGTATTTACTCATATTGAAATGTTCAAGGATCTTTTAAGTATTGTAATGGTGACCTCAGAATAATGACATCAGCACAGGAGACAGCCTTTCCTTACAAGTTACCAGATTGGAGCACAAGAAGATCATACAGCATGACTCACCCAGGCTATGAGATGAGTAATGTGAGTCATTGTGACCACAGGATAGGTATCTTGAGAAATATAAAAGAAGAATCAAGGAACCACAGTAGCAGCAACTCAATAAGACCCACCAATCCCAAAATAGCTCAAAGACTTACCACAAATGAAATATCTGCTGCTCACCAAACCTCAAGGTCAAGGAACCACTAAGACATCTCAGTTGAAGAAAGGATGTTCCAAGACATCAGAAGAGCCATGAGGACCCATACAGAAGGACTTCTAGTCTCAACCTAGGTATTGGAGATCCTTATCACTTTATTCTCTACTACCATGAAATGGAAACAAAGATCACTATTGCTACCAAATACCTCCAAATGTGGCAGGAGTATGAAATAGGAAACCTCCTCTGCTGGGAGTTCCCACAGGCCAGCCTACAAAAGTTACAAGATGCCACTCCTATGGATATATATAAAGCAAGGACAGCTAAGAAGATTCATCAGATCTTTGAGTATGTACTATAGTCAATCTCCAACTTGGAGTATGTTAGAGTCTCAGACTTCAGAGATCTGTCAGCTCACTGTATCAATGCACTAGAAGCCAGAGTGGCTACAGAAGCCCAGTCTACTATCACCCTTAATAGTGATGAAGTAGAAGACTTCTGGTATCCCATCCTCCAGAACAACCCAGATCAATTCCTGCAAGAATTGATCTCTGCATTCTAAGGCCCCAGCATCCAGGTCAGACCTCTCCAAGACTTCACATTTGTTCTCTATTTTGTGGAAGAAAACCTCATAGATGAGAGAGCCCCAGACCTCCTTATTCTCACTGCTACCAAATATAATGATGTCATTGGCAATGATGTCATCCTGCATGACATATATGAAATATATGACATATGTAAAACATGCAATATATGCAAAATGAGCAACCTACATGATGATGAGATGAACAAAACTGATCTCATCTCCTTCAAAGACATCCTGACATCTGATGAAGATAAAGCCCCCATGGTCCTGAACTTTCTGCTCTAAGTTATACTGAATTATACCAGTATCCTTTTCCTGTATAATAGCTATTCCTCTACCAGCATTCTGATCTTGTGTGACTCAGAATTATTCCAGCACTATTTTCCTATATTATCAAAATTATACCAGTATTCTGAATCTATACAACCATTTGTACCAACACTGGAACTATATACCTGTATTTTTATTTGATTATTGGAATTTATATTTAGCCTTATATCTTAGCAACTATTGAATTATATTTTGTATAAATACCCTTCTTATTTCCTTTGAAATAAAGTCAGTTCTGGTTCACTTATATATAATTTCTTGTAAGCAATCTAAAGAGATAACAAGACAGTTTAAAGATAAGAAGTTTGAGGACTATAAGACCTTGGGAAGGCACTCCAATAAGAACTTACTTATAACAAACTTGAGTTAGTCTAAGAGATACACTTTGAAGAGAATCTGTAATTCAAGACAAATCCCTCACTTTCAAGCTGAAAACAAACAACTACAAGAGTTACCCCTGCAAGAATTCAAGACAAGATGGAAATGTGTCTCTCTACATTCTATAGATATACTACTAAAGAGTCAATCCTGATCTTTATTGAAGACTTTGAACAATTTGCCACCATATGAGTCCTTGGTGTGGATATACAATTGGCCCTTCTACCAGTCAGCCTCAGAGGACCTGCCAGAGATAAGTTCAATGCAGCCACTATTGCTGGTACTGATGCAGTCAAACTTGCCAATATGAAGACCTTTCTCAGAACTACATACTATATCAAAGAGATTAAGCAAGCTCTCAAGGATCAACTCAATACTATCTGCTAGAGACTCAGTGAAGATCTCAACTCATTCTATACCTGAATCTATCACCAGATTGTCTTGGCTGACTATGATGATGCCCTCAAGGAACAAATAGCAGATTCAACCTTTCTCAAAGAAGTTCATCCTGAAATTGCCCTAGCAATTCAGTCTACTCCAGCTGCTCTGACTCTTGATCAGAAAGTAGTCTTTACATAGAGATATTGGACTGCCAGATACCCTGCTGAATACTAAATGGAGAAAATAACTGGTATCAAGATAGAGCCATCAAAGCCAACCAGTATCATACCCACTATAGTTATAAATAGACAACTATCCTCACCTACCCCCAAGACAGCCAAAGCTGATCCAGTGGAGGAACTCGCTAAGCAGTTTGCTGAGATGACTGCACACCTTGGTGATGTTGTTAGAGAAGTCTGAAGCACCAACAGGAGACCAGTATAGAGATTTGTAGCTACTACAGAAGAATACAATATCACATACTTCAGGTGTAGAGAAGAAGGCCATTATGTAAAGAGTTGTATGACCAAAACAAGATGTAAGACCCAACCCAGTAATGCTATCAGAACCAGAGAACAAATCAATATAGTAGTCATTGAGAAGATTGGTGACACCAATGATGAAGAATACTATAAAGAATCCAAATACTACCCTGTTACTGAAGGTGTCAGAACCCAGTCCAAGCCCTATAATAAGAAGAGCAACAGCAAGCCAGTTGGAAGACCAAAGAAGACCCCTGCTATCATCATTCAAAGCAAGACCCAACCTGAGGAAATTGACCAAGATATGGAGTTAGACAAAGCTGCCCACCAAATTATTGAAGGCACTACTCTAGTCTCAGGAGAAAGTGAAAGCAAGAAGAAATAGAAGCTGTATAAGATCAAGATCTACCAGTATAATATCTATAAGGACCTTAAGGAACAGAAGGTCAATGCTACTTTTGAACAACTAGCTGAAGTCTCTGCCTTCAGATAGTAGTTGAGAGTAGGACTTGCAATCACCACCAAGAATCAAGAGTACAAGATTGTAGAAGCTTACAATGTATAAGAAGAATCTGAAAACTTAGGTAAAGAATCTGAAGACTAGCATAAGATATCAGCTTATGCCCTATGTCAGATTGAAGATTGTATCTTTGATACTATCATTGATACTAGTGCTAGAGGATACCTCATAAGCAAGAAGACAATTGACCACCTAGACTGGGACATTAAAGAGTCCACCAAGATGGTCTATATTGCAGCAGATGATACATGATCTACCCCCCTTGGCAAGATCTGAAAAGTCCCCATCAAGATTGGAGAAGCTATTATCTCAGTAGATGTGACTGTTATAAGCACTACCAATTATGACATTCTCATTGGCAACCAATGGCTTTATAAGGCCAAGGTCATCATTGACCTCAATGCCCAGAAGATGCAGATCAACTATAGAAGAAGAAAGGTACAAGTCTCTATCAATGTCCACAAAGGAGTTCTACCAGACATGGAGGAAGGAGATGAAGAGGACACAGAAGCCTTCATGTACTCGGTGAATAAGAATAAGAACAAGACACCCAAGCTCACAGATGATCAGTGGTATAACAAGATCATTGATGGCTATACCCCTTAAGGAAGATGCCCCCATGGTACTAGGATATACTGCTCTAAACATCTGAATGACTGCTGGTCTTGTATCAGTGAAGTCAGGAAAATCTGCCAATAGAAGTATGAGCAAGAAGCTGCTGAAGTAAAAAGGAAAGCTGAAGAAGGTGATCAACCCCCAGAGCTTCAAGCTGACAGTGATGAGGAGGAGGAACAAGAATCAGACATTACTCTCAAAGTCAAGAAGTTTTACCCCAAAGCCAAGATCCCAGAATACAAGACTGAAGGAGCCATAGAAATGGACCTTGCCAGCATTCAAAATACTACTCTTGAACCACAGACCACTACTCTACTTGGCACTGGCATTGGAGTCAAGTTGCTAGAAAATCATGCCAGAATTATCAAGACCAGAAGCAGTCTGGCCAAAAGTGAAATCTCAGTTGAAGGAGGAGTAATAGACCCTGATTACACTGGTGAGATCTTCCTCATAGTCAGGAATTGCAACTCCACCACCCCATTCAAAATCAAGAAGTATGATATAATTAGCCAGATGCTGATCCATAAAGTCAAGAAGCCTAAGATCATAGAAGCCATCAAACTCATCAAGACCAAGAGAGGAGAACAAGACTTTGGATCTACTGAAAGAGGAGCCTATGCTGCTACCAAGATTACCAAACTTGAGTATAAGAAAGATAAGGACCAGAACAAATACATATATATCATCAGAGAAAACTTTCCTCTAGAGGAACAACTTCTCAAGATTCTGTATCAGAACAAAGGAGTACTTGCTATAGACTTCAGAGATATCTACAATGAAGAACCCAAGTACTACCATGAAGTTGACACCAGCAATACCAAGCCCATCTACCAGAAAGCCAGACCTATACCACTTGTCTACAGAGAATGGCTGTGAGCAGAACTCAAGGAAATGGAAGAAGTTGGAATCATCAAGCAAGCTATCAGCCCCTGGGCTTCACCTATTGTCCTCACCCCAAAGAAAGAAAGCAAGCCTGGAGAGTTTGCTCCAAGACTCTGCATTGATTACAGGAAGCTCAATGTAATCACCAAGAAGGATAGGCAGCCCTTACCAAATATTCAAGAAATCCTTACTACCCTTGGAAGCAAAGCCAAATACTACACCACCTTGGATCTATTCTCAGGCTTCCACCAGATTGGTCTCACTCAAGATACCAGTGAGAAATCAGCCTTTATCATACTTAATACCACCTATATCTACCTGTGAATGCTATTTGGAATGTGCAATACCCCAGCAAGTTTTTAATGAATAATGAACAGAGTCTTCAGCAATGAGATTGGAAAATGGCTCTTTGTCTATATTGATGATGTGATCATCTTCAGCAATACTACACAGGAATACATATATCAACTATATATAGCTAGCTCTCAAGAAGCTCAAGGAGCATGGCCTCTATATCAAGCCCAAGAAGTACCTCAGGAAATCACCTACCTAGGACATCTCATCAACCAGACTGGAATTCATACAGACTCCATGAAGATTGAGGCTGTTGCAGCCTACCCAAGACCCAGGACAACTACAGAAGTCCATACCTTTCTTAGACTGGCCTCCTACTACAGAAGATTCATCAAAGGATACTCCAATATTACAGTACCTATCTATGAGCTACTGAAGAAGGAGACCAAGTTCAAATGGACCAAGGAGTGTCAAGAAATCTTCAATAAACTCAAGACCAGATTGACCCAAGCACCCATCCTCAGAAGACCAGATTGGAACCTAAAGTTCATCCTATAGACAGATGTAAGCACTATAGGACTTAGAGCAGTTCTAGCTCAGAAGAAAGATGGATATGAATATGTCATCTCCTATGCAAGCCAAGGTATCTGTAGAGCAGAATAGAACTATGAGTCATGTAAGCTTGAATGCTTAGCAGTAGTTTGGGTAGTAGACAAGTTCTACTACTACCTAGCTGGGAAATACTTCACTATTCAAACAGATCACACTGCCCTCACCTGGCTATTCCACACTCTGAACCCCAAAGGAATATATGCCAGATAGATCTACACACTGCAAGAGTATGACTATACTATTAAGTACTGCCCAGGAAGAACCAATGCCAATGCTGATGCACACTTAAGGATATCTTGAAATATCTCCACCAAGACTATTCAACATGAATTAGGAGCTATACTATGGATTAATTAGCTATCTTGGGCAGCAGAAGATGCCCAACCATCTTGAACCCTAGACTATCACCATCATCAACCAGACTTAGAAACAATTTGAACTAGACAATACTACACTCAGAAAAGGAGAAAAGCTTATAATACCTGAATATAAGAAGTATCAAGTAATGAAGGAAGTATATGAACAAGGATACTTAGGAGGAACTAATATATATGACAAGGCAAGAAGAACTATGTGGTGGCCCAAGATAGAAGAAGACCTATACCAATTTGTTAAAGAGTATGACAAGTGCCAAAAACAGAAATAAGATCAGCAAGACCAGGAACTTGGGTCATCAAGAATTGAGTCTATCCCCTTCTGCCACATCACAATGGATATCATTGGGCTACTACCAGTGACACTATCAGGAAACCACTACATTATATTTTTTGTAGACCTCTTTACCAAATAGATAGAGATAGGAGTATTACAAGAAGCCAATGCTCTCTCTGTAGCTGACTTCCTATACTGAGAAATCATCTGCTACTACAAGACACCAAAGTAAATCACCACAGACTGTGGCACAGAATTTGTCAATGGATTCCATGAGATAATGTATCAGAAATATAAGATACAGCACATCAAGACCACTACATACCACTCTCAAGGAAATAGACAGATAGAGAGAATCAACAAGACCCTCAAGAATATCCTGGTGAAGATCTCAGATACATATGAGAATTGAGATAACTACCTCCCAACTGCCCTCTCTGTCCTATGAGATATATGGTCACAGAGTACACACTTTACCCTAAGAGAACTGCTCTTTGGAGAAGAAGATTCTGATAGAACCTCAGCCACAAATCTAGACCTAACTTAGAGATAGATTGAAACAGAAATTTGGAGACTATACTAAATCAGGAAGAAGGCTGAAGATTATATCACCAAGTTATAAGTGCTGATAAGGAAGAATGCAGAAAAGAATTACAAAATCCTAGAACCCATCCAAATCAGAGAAAATATCCTACTGTATCAAAATATAGTAGAGGCCTCATAGTCACAAAAACTGGAGTCCAAATGGGAAGGACTCTTCTATGTACAAGATATCAAGAGAACTACCTTCTGGCTTAGAAAACTCTTAGAGACTATACTGCCTACCATAGTATACAGGAACAGACTCAAGAAGTACTATGAACCTATATAAGAGAAGCAAAATATGATAACTGCCCATGAGGTTCTAGTCTATAAATCATAACAGCATGTCCCATGACCAGCAGGCAATCTGTCTGGACCATTCTCTAAGAGATACAGTACCAGCAACTACTTATCTATAAGACTTTCAAAGCCAGAGGAGTTCAAACCATCATGTGATTGGTCAAGATCAGAATCAGGCCCTTGCTCTATATGAAGGGAGTGACTCTTTATCATCACACCAAAATATATAGGGAAGATGCTAGCCCATAAATACCACTTTTTGACCCCCTGCCAGAGGTTATAAGATCAGTAAATTTTTCAAGACTGGACCAATGAATAAGGATGTTCAAGAAGATTCTTATTTAGGAGGAAGATGTAACAGTGACCTCAGAATAATGATATCAGCACAGGAGACAGCCTTTTCTTATAAGCTACCAGATTGGAGCATAAGAGGATTGTACAGCATGACTCACCCAGACTATGAGATGAGTAATGATGACCAACTGTGAGTCATTGTGACCACAGAACAGACATCTTGAGGAATATAAAAGAAGGATCAAGGAACTACAGTAGTAGCAACTCAATAAGACCTACTAATTCAGAAATAGCTTAAAGACTTACCATAAATGAAATGCCTGCTGCTCACCAAACCTCAAGGTTAAGGAATCACCAAGGTACCTTAGTTGAATAAAAGATGTTCCAAGACATCAGAAGAGCCATGAGGACCCATACAAGAAGGACTCCTACCCTCAATCTGAGTACTAGAGATCCTTATCACTTTATTCTCTACTACTGTGAAATGGAAATAAGAAACACTATTGCTACCAAATGCCTCCAAATGTAGCAGGAGTATGAAATAAAAAACCTCCTCTGCTGGGAGTTCCCACAGGCCAGCCCACAAGAGTTATAAGATGCCACTCCTATGGATATATATAAAGTAAGAATAGCTAAGAAGATTCATCAGATCTTCAGACATATACCATGGTCAATCTCCAACTTGGAGTATGTTAGAGTCTCAGACTTCAGAGATCTATCAGCCTGCCATATCAATGTACTAGAAGTCAGGATGGCTACAGAAGCCCAGTCCACTATCACCCTCAATAGTGATGAAGTAGAAGACTTCTGGTATCTCATCCTTCAAAACAACCCAGATCAATTCCTGTAAGGATTGATCTCTGTATTCCAAGGCCCCAGCATCCAGGTCAGACCTTCCTAAGACCTCACATTTGTTTTCTATTTTGTGGAAGAAAACCTCATAGACTGGAGAGCCCCAGACCTCCTTGTTCCTGCTACTACTGAATGTGATGACATCATCGGCAATGACATCATTCCACATGACATATGTAAAATGTACGACATATGCAAAATGTGCAATATATGTGAAATAAGCAACCTACATAATGATGAGATGAACAAAACTGATCTCATCTCCTTTGAAGATATCCTGACCTCTGATGAAGATGAAGCCTCCATAGTCCTGAACTTTCTGCTCTAAGTTACACTGAATTATGCCAGTATCCTTTTCCTGTATAATAGCTGTTCCTCTACTGGCATTCTGACCTTGTGTGACTCAGAATTATTCCAGCACTATTTTTCTATATCACCAAAATTATACTAGCATTCTGAACCTATACAACCATCTATACTGACACTGGAACTGTGTACCAGTATTTTTATTTGGTTATTGGAATTTATATTTAGCCTTATATCTTAGCAACTATTGAATTATATTTTATATAAATACCCTTCTTATTTCCTTTGAAATAAAGTCAGTTCTAGTTCACTTATACACAATTCCTTGCAAGCAATCTAAAGAGATAACAAGACAGTTTAAAGATAAGAAGTTTGAGGATTTTGAGAAGATACTCCAA
Source organism: Jimgerdemannia flammicorona (assembly GCA_003990745.1). NCBI lineage: Eukaryota > Fungi > Mucoromycota > Endogonomycetes > Endogonales > Endogonaceae > Jimgerdemannia > Jimgerdemannia flammicorona. The sequence continues at coordinate 18,241 of RBNI01000280.1, read as the reverse complement.
TAAGAACTTGCTTATAACAAACTTGAGTTAGTCTAAGAGATATACCTTGAAGAGAATCTGATATATTTGAAAGACTCAGTGACCACTATATGACAGTATATATCACTTATGAGAGATATATAATATATATATTCCTATTATATATGATAGATATCTCTAAAAGAAAGAATGTATCACTCATATCTATCATTTTAAATTCACAGTATAGGGCTTCTTTAACTCTATTAAGTCTGTTCTTGTTTTCAATAATAATTATATTATTAACCCAAATATTAATAAATACTATACTTCTATTATTAATAAGATGTTTATTTATCCTTTTGTTTTATAATTATGCTGCTTGCTTAATATCATATAGTCTCTTATATAATTTGTATATAAGCTCACCATTTTTATATTCTTGTAGTTGATGAATATATAGTTCAGTATCTATATTACTATTCAGAAATACTATCTTTACATCTATTTGATGGATCTCTAGATTGTATAGTATATTAATTACAAAGAGTATTCAAAGTAAAGTAAGCTTGAATACCAGTAAAAATATCTTATCATAGTTTATACTATAGTTCTGCAAGTAATCTTTAGCAATAAAGTAAGCTTTATATTACTCTATACTTCTATCATTCTTATACTTAATTTTATAGACCTACTTTGATCCAATCATTTAGTAATTTGGCAGAAGAGATACTAAATCCCATGTGCCATTCTGAATGAGTAAATGATATTCTTCATCTATAGCTCATTTCTATTTCTTACTATTAGAGCTAGTTACAGCCTCATTATAGGTGTTTAGCTCACTGGAAGATATTACAATATATATATATTCATATTCTTCAGTATATGTAGCCTATATAGTCTATATATTGCTGCTATTTAGGACTTACTTATATATCTTAATAACTTTCTAATTCCAAATGAATTTCTTGTAAATATTAGAGTACTTTTGCTTATTCTTCATAGAGGTAGAGGATCTCTTATTGCTGGAGGGTTCACTGTCATCTTCATCTTTAATCTTTATTATTCTGAGTTTAGATAACTCTGGCTCAGATACATATAGTGGTTGAAAATAATTTTGATTGACTGCTGGAGAGGTTGATGATAGTTATCCTAGTTGCTGTATTTATACTAGCTGAGATATAGAAATTTGATGGGTATATCTATGTGAGACTTCTGATCTCTCTTGAATTTCTTAAATTGTACATTATGTGAAATAACTATATGCTACTTGTATAGATCCCAGAGTCAATATTCTTTACTGGAATACTCAGATATAAAAGAAGATAACAGTATAGATATAGATGTAGAATATTTCTATGAATAATGAAATAATAACTAAAGAATAGTCTGAGATAGACTATTCTTTAATAGAGACTAATATAATAAATAAACATTATAGTATAATAGAATTATACAGAATATCTAATATAGTTATCTTATATAATTATCTCTATATATAATACTAATTTATATAAATAATCAGATATAAATACTATATTAAAATAATCTATTTTCTGAGAGTATACTATTCTCTGAGAATATACTGTTCTTCAAAGAAATAAGGAGTCACATCTTCTATAATTAGCTATTTTTACAATTATCCAGATAGCAATCTATCTATATAAAATACTCTAGAGATATAAGTGAATAAAACCTCAGTCCAAAATCTGAGTAAAAAGCAAAGGATAAGTTTATCTATAATATACTTTGAGAAATATGCCTACCAATCCAAAGAAAAGAATTGCGAAATACCCACTTAAGAGTCACTGTTAAGAAGATGGTGAGTTTCATTCTCCTAATTCAACTCTGGTCCACTTGCCAAAACCAAGCCAGAGAGATCTGCCACTTTGGTATACTTGCCAGACTAAGTCTGAAGAATTGCTGCCAAGCTCTAGGACGGGCACGGCGAAATCAGCGCTTCGGGAAAGAGGATACATAATCGCAATGGGAGTTGACAAATCATTATTCCTGAGGAAGAAATGAAGCCCGCAATATTATCCGCAGATTCGCCGTGACCGGCTTCATTTTCGCCTGGTTCAGTTGCCGGAGTTGATGAGAATAAAACCGACTAATAGGTTGGGACGCCTAAATCTCAGGCTGAAGTACGACATGGTCGGCGCCGAAAACGGAACGGCTGTGCTCTCGAAGGAATCACGCCAACACGCCAATTTATCATAAACCTGCCACATGTACGGCGCTGCGCAAGATTTTCACGCCAACACTCTCGTAACACCGCCTCAAACACCGCTGGTGCTCACCAGCTAACACGCAGTATGGCGTCATCAGGCACGGATCGATCACATATAAATTCCTCGGAATTCTTCCTATTGCTTGACATGGATTCTACTCGCCTCGCATACCCTGAAACATCCAAAGCCCACCGTTTTGCTTCCTTACTCGTGCGGCCCACCCCGTTCGCCAATCTCAGTGACTCAGTTATCGACCACCTTAAGTTCCAGTTACCAGATCCGCGCCAAAACCTTCACGTTCATCCCTTCCTGCCCGGCGTACCGATTATCTCGTCGGAATGTAATTCGAGGTATGAGTTTCGCCTACACCCGTTGCAATTTGAGCTGATGCCAAAATTCCCCAACCGTCCCCACTTTTGGACTTTTTCAACATCCTAAAACCCACTAATGGTGTCTGTCTTCGCGCACCAAGGCACACTCAAAGTCCTCCCGCGCACCAGACAATCGACTGGTCCCAGACCGTGCACAAGCCCACGCTCCTCGCGCACGTCTCCGACCTTCACCGCTTTGACTACCGTAACCACGATCTTCACCATATATATTCATTAAGACACCCCGTTATAATCGACGTCGTAATCGGCCGATCCTTCGATGACGTCAGCAATTATACGGGTGTCCGTGGCCGAATCCAGTACACGGGACACAAATTCCTGCGTCTGACATACGGGATATCGCGTCCGTTGCTGTCGCGAAGAACCCAGATCAATTTGCGTGGGAGCATGATCCCCCGACGCACCAGCGGAGTTTGCAAGAGCACAGTCATTCCGGGCATTAATGTGAGTGGCTTATGCTTATCTTCAGTAATGACGTCATCAATTACGTCATCAATAATTTGCAACGCTATGACTGAACAGGGCGAAAATAAAGCCAGTCACGACGAATCTGATCAAATTATCTCGTTGGCTGTGCGAATCATTTAGTTGGTTTTATTTCTTCAAGAATAATTGCTTGTCGACTCCCATTATCACTGATTTTGCCGTATCCAGACGGGCCAGGATACCAGCAATCTTATTGTACGTTTTCACCGCGCTGTTCATCTACGCCATGTAGAAAAAAAATCAGAACTCTGTTCACCCCTAATTATATACCCTAAGCATGTGTTATTTGTTATGCAATCAAATTATGCAAACTAATTAAGAGCATGTATAGTAGATTTCTTATGAACCACCATAAAATACACGATTGTCACACATACTGCTTTCCATTGTCTTATCCGCAATGTTGCACAATCCATCGATATAGGTAATACCGAACCTCCCCCCCCCCTTTTTTTTTTTTTTTTTTTTGTCATTGGTTATCTCTACTAAGTAAATGGAACAATAAATTCGAAACGTGGATTCGCCTCTCAATTTTCACTAACATGCACACTTGCCACTTTCGATCTTCCTTCGCATTCTTGCCTTCCGCATCGACAGACCAAATACGCTCAGCAAACCATCTCTGAAAAACCCGCGTTTGCTACACAACCCAATTCCCACACAACCCCGAACGAGTATAGGCTAGGCCGACCCCGACCAACATCTTCTCGTACCTGGTGCACCAATTTTTTCTCAACAAAAGTGCCTGCCATGCAAACGTACAAAATTGACCATGCTGATTAAGGTGTCATTTTTCTATGAAGTGTAAATGATGTGAAGATTTGTCTCGTTGTCAGCATTCCTCTCAAAGTGGTGCAATCCGAACGCTGGTGTAAGAAAGAAACGGGTACGTAGTGCACGAAACCCAATGTGTAATCCATCGTAGGCTTACTCATGCCGCGTATATTATGTGCGTCGAAACCGACAACCCTTCCCTCAAGTGGACTTTTAGGGGCCATATGGTAACTTTGCAACCATGAGTACATGCATCAAACGTCACGTGGTAGCTGATTGCTAATGCCAATTAAAAGAATACACCCATCACTGACGAGATTTCAAACCATGAGGACATTAATTGATTTCAGCCAAAGTAAGGTTAATATTTTCTTATCTCTTATGCTCGCTACTTTCCAAAACCTCATGGTCATTCCTTTTTCCCACCGCGCTGCCATCAATTAACGTATCAGCGCATCAACACGAAATTGCTCCCCTGACACGGGCTTCGTATGAATCCATAGAATAAATATTTCGTCTCCGTTCATCGGGGTTGAAATTCGACTTAGCGCGACTGTTAACCGACGTCACATGTACACAGTAACTGTTCTGAAGTTTGTATGCATGTTGTGTAAAATCGAAAATGGACAGACTAAGTTTCCGGTTGAACATGGTATTGAATTGAGAGTATGCGGTTGTGGGAAGGTACACGCATGATGGATGGTGTAAGTTCGTGTAAGCCGAGGCTCTGTAAGATTTTATTTTATTTTTTCCCCCTCCGACTAAAAGTACGAAACACGTGTAAAAAACGAGTTTCCAGGAAATTGTTGCAAATGATAGAGAGGGGAGTAAGGCATTTTCCTACGCCACAGGAATATGCCCACTCCCATATGCATGTCTCAACCATTGCGGTGTGACATTCATTATTCCAATGAGACGTAGCCAATTTTTGCCATTTAGTGCTGAGCGAAGCTTACCAATCACTACCGAGCCACAATTACTTTTTAATGAGGCTGGGACATTGTCGTCGGGCAGTGTGGTGTAGAAGTTCCGATTCGGGCCTGCGTTGTAGACAGTCGCAAGGGACCGACTTGGATGAGTTGGCCATGTCGGGGGATTCTTTCTCCAGGATACACTGTAAGTATGCCGGGTGTGTTTACTGGACTCGTCCAGGACCTCCGGGATTTAGATGGCACGACCAACGCATTCCAAAATTGCCAGCGCTCTGCACCGTTCATGCAACCGCGGTGATATACGTCAGCAATTAAAATCAATTCCCCAAAGTAATCTTGGTACACCTGGCGATCATAATATTTGCTGGGCACCAGTGGTCGATCGTATGTTCAACTATTGGTTCATAATTTCAGGGCTGAGGAGGTTGATTAGGAAATTAGAGCCCGCGAACAGACCCGATCCGGAGTTTAGACCCGGTCCGTCAAACGTTCGTATCCCGACGAAATGGCGCTCGAATTTAATGATCATTAGCTCGTTCTATCCGCCTTTGCAAGGGATATAACAAGTTGCGGGCCATCAAATTTGGACTTCATTTCATCAAGATACAATACGTTTGACAGGCCTGGTGTAAACTCGGGTCTGGATAATTTTCTCCCAGGTCGGGTCGGGTCTGTTTGCGGAGCTCTAATGGAAATAGACTTCATTTCACGTTGATATAATATGTCGTAAAATGTCCGAGCCTCGTTCATTGGACACGCTCTATATCTGAATTAGGATGTAGCCGAGGACTTCCCTCTTTTGGTCAACAATTAAAAACATTGAAGCTCGATACGGTGTTCAGGTGGTTAGCTGGAAAGCATGATGAATTAAGGCCTTCCTAATTTGGATAGAATGGACATATGTTTGTGGAACTTGAGAGGTAAACAAACAACCATTTGGATAGGGGTAGGTCTAGAGTACCAACCGATTCGGGTAAACGAGTTTATCCGCGTACTCCGCGAAGAGTACTGTCTTTTCTTTTTTCATGTGCTTGGGCGACCAAGGAATCTGCGAGTGTATCCGCGCTTCTACGAACATATTGCTCTCTAGATGTTTATCCATGCCACCCCTCTCCTCATTTCACCTTTCACTCCCTGAGAGCGACGACCACCAATATTCCAACCACGCTGCTTCCCCACCCCTACCCCGACTTCAGGGGTTGACGTGACCAACGCTATAAACAAATGCCGATCCTAAATAAGGGTTTCCAATGCGCTTTCTAAGTGAACCCAGTTCTCCTGATCTCGTGGTTTTATTTTCTTGTTTTATCTTTACACCAAATTTTAATCGCTTGTAGCATACAGTCTACGTCATAGGAGTTCCAACCATATATAACTTTCCCAGTCTCATTGAAACAATTTACAATCAAACTCAAATCCATCCATTGTATATCGTAGCCCAATCTTTCAGCCAATCCGATATGGGCAACATATTCTCCCGCCGTCGTGCCTCAAAACGTCGATCCCAAGCACCTCCTGAAGATGAAGTATCCCGTCTTAGCCCTACGATGGCGGTGTACGGTGTGTTCATTGTGCGCTTCGTACAAATGATCCACGACCGGGTCTTGGTGAAGAATCGAAAAAGCTGGGGCAGCTTAGTGGTGCTTGATTTACGGTTCTCGAACTCCGAGCCGGAGAAACTAGTGGCGGCCACGGCAAAAGGCCTAGCAGACAGTAAGAATCGAAAGGAGATGTTGAAGAAACTCAAACCCGTGGAGTGCAGCGCCTGCGACCTCCTGAACTGGGGGACTTTCTGGGACTTCGTCAATGAGCGCTTTGGCGAGACCGAGGCAGAGTTCGAAAGATTCAAGTTGGAGCTTGCTACAAGGGTTAATAGAGGCCTGTTCAGTGTCGACCATATCATTACAAAGGCGAATCCGTCGGTGTACTGGGCTTCGAAAGACCCCAACATGCGGTTGATTCGCTTTCAACTCCAATTCCATGACTTAGAATAGACATTTTGTATGTGGAACACATGCCGTCCGGCAGTGGAAAGTTACTGCACAAAGAGCATCATCCCGCACCAATAGGAGAGGCTGGTGGCGGCCACGGGAAAAGGCCCAGCGGACAGTAAGAATTGAAAGGAGATGTTGAAGAAACTCAAACCCGTGGAGTGCAGCGCCTGGAATCGCCTTTCACTAATAATAGCATTCCAACGTACTTATTGCAAATCTATGCAACTACAGAGCGGCGAATCTATAAACCACACTATGTGACATATTTTCTGTTGCAATGCCAAAAGTTGACTAGATACATATATATAAGTAGTAGGCTATAACCTTAATCAAACTACCATTTGCCCTGTGAGACTATAAGAAACTCTGCTGCATTTTTTTTTTTTATTGAACACTAGGTTTTGGTTTATATAGTTTTCATATTTCTTGGAGGAAAGGTTTATTATGCCAGAACTTATATTTTGAAGCTGAAGTTGATGCTTCTCAATTTATTGCAAATGGATTAAAAATCCTGAAGGGGAAGCTCCGCCACCAGCCTCTCCGGCTTCGAGTTCGAGAAACCTGCCCCGACGTTTTTGTTTCTTCAGCTGGACATTGTCGTGGATTATCTGGATAAAGCGCACAATGAACACACTGTACACCTCCATTATAGGGTGAATGCGGGATACCTTATCTTCAGGGGGTTCGCAGGATCGACGTTTTGAGGCACGACGGCGAGATAATGTGTTGCCCATGTTGGATTGGCTGGACGGACAGGGTTAAGTGTAAAATGATGGATTCAAGTTGTTTCAGACTAGACTGGAAGGGTTTATATAGTTGGACATTTTTAGTCTGTGAACCCTTGCTGTATGAATGATCCTCTAGATTCAAAACTATGAATAGGGTAACCTTTAATTGCGGGGTAACATCCCTGGGTGACGTGGTGACTGTTTAGCCCCTCCAGTTTTTCGCTTGGCTCGCCCACAAAATTAATTAAGCACACCTCAAATCTCTCCGCTCAAAACTGTCACTCAGTTACAAGCCAAAATATTGGCTTTTTGTCTGCCACAGATGTGTGCTCTGCAATAAGAGAACAGGCTCGTTTATTAGACATCAATTAATTAAGGATCTGGATGAAGGAGCTGCAATGGAAATCTCTACCGCTGGGTTCTCCGTTTTTTCAAATTGAGCTTCTCAACAAACTCGAACCTTGTATTGCCAAGAGTAAAGCCCCGAGCGGTTCATTTCGGGTCCTGTTTTGTTTCTCTGAACTGGAAATTGCGGGTTGGGGCCAAGGTTTTGAGTTGGAACTGATGGATGGCGTGTTCGCAATTTAGGATTAGATTCCGCTTCTCCGACTTGGGTCTTACCCCAATTTGGCACGCGACCCTCTGATAGAGATCCGGATTTCGGATTTAGGCACCTGGGCATATGTTTCAAATGTGCAGGAGTGTTTGGGAGGAAAATTTTTTTTTGGTGCTGATCAGCTGTCTTGGCTGCACGACCCTTTCGAAATAGTTGTTCCATTCCCAGGATGCGCAAACCTCATCTGCCATGCGAGCTGTTAATTTTTCCAAGTGTATTGCGGTCTGTTAGCGAAGCCATAGGTCACGAGCACAGCCATCTCGTGCTGAGGGTGGGGATCCGTTTCCATTCACCACGCGGCTCTTCCTTACCTCTGTAGAACTTGAAATAGCCTTTCCCGTTGCGCTTCCCATGGTGCCACCTGGCTTCTGATTCGTGCCATTTTATATGGATATATGGGAATTAATAAGCAAAATCAAATTCTAATAGCATTGATGTGGTTATGTAGGAATGGATGTATGAATTACTGTTGATTGAAGGTTGTGTGGCAGAAGATGCGATAGAGCAAATATGCCCAGGGTATTCATCATACAAGCCAAAAAGAGGCAAAAAGAAAATTTATCACCAATACCTATTTTTTCATCTATTCTGTAACACTGGATTATATATGTGTTCCACTTCAGGTGAATAGAGAAGGCATGATAGTATGGTATTAGAAAAATGAAGGGCAGAACCCGATATATTCTAGAGCTTGGAAATTTGCCTCTGGTAATCAATCGCGATGGTGCTTATAAATGATACAAGACCTGACTCGACATCATTTCTCCAAGAGCTACAAAGAAGATCAAGCCAGTTTTCTAAGTCTTAAGGAAATCTAGAGCTTGACTGGCAGTCCATATGGAGAGACGATTTTGACTATATGGAAGGTCTCGGTCATCACGTCAATGAAAGAGTTCACTGGTATCCAAACTTCCTTAATTGTTGGCGTTCCTTTACCCTGGCGATATCCCTTTTGGATATTTCTAGTGGCATTCGCACACGATTCTTTTACTGGACACGGCAACCATCCCTTCGACGTCGTAACATTCTTGCGTGATTTTTTCTTTTGTACGGCAAGACCAAATGAGACGGAATTGAAGAGTGCAGCCCAGCCAAAGTATCCATCGGCTTGTCCAGAAAGTGATACTTAAATTACCAGAAAAGCCGAAATGGTGCTAACGAATCATCTCCGCGCTTAAGTCAAGAAATCGCCGTCTACTTTTTAAATCAATGATAGACGTTTCCGAAGGCTTATGGCGACCTGGGTACCGCAGGTTTGGCTATTTAAACCCCCCAACTACATGCGCATCTGTGGCGAGATGCATTTGACACATCTTCACTATGCTGTCCAAAATAACAATGTTGAAAACATACTAAAGCGCTTGAAAGATCGCACGCCGTATGCCAACATGATGGATAAAGATGACCAGAAGTCATTAAATCTGGTTGCGGGGAAGGGATATACCGGAATGCCAAAGTTACTGCTGGAAGACGGTGGCTCTGTTCCGGAAGTTTCAGGTCAGGATCTCGGCATCCTTGGCCTTGGTGAAGGTTCTTTATTCCCGAGGGGTCAGTCCTCAAACACCAGTGGTAATGTTGAGGAAGGCGGAGATAAAGGTGGACTGTCAAAACCTGAGGAAATCGACTCTACCCTCAGTGATTGAGAATTGGCGACAATTGCTGTTGTCCTAGTTTTCACATCGGCGTGAAGCTCTCCCGCGAACAGTTCCACGAACTCGGCACACTTGGAAACGTCCTCTATCCCTGCTATTCAGTGATACTTTCGGCATTGGCCTCGTTGCTCTTCTGTTTCATTTTTGGGGGGTGCACCATCCATGTGGTACGGGGGAATCGGCCCTTCTCCTTCAGGGGTACTCTTGATATTGACTGCCATTTTGCTTTCCTGTTCCAGTTCGAACGCATCATCCACGTACGGGAGAATTTGGTCGCCTCCCATGGTGACACTATGAGCATCGTCCTCCACTTGCTTTTAAGCTCTTCCAATTCGAACATGCTGCCAATGACGTAGGGTTAATCTGGACTTTGATTTCAGTCGTACTTACGGCAGCGACTTTTTTTGTTCCCCTGGTCAAGCTCTGACTCTCTGCCGATTGCATATGGGCCAGTTGGCTCCTCTCCCAGCTTCCGCCACCAACTCACCCGCGTTGTATCCCAGAAATAGCCCTGGTCACGGGAGCGGTCGTACTCAACATAGTGTGATGAATGAACATTATAGTGTAGCCAGATGACGTACAAAGGAATACCTAACATAGTTACCCACATAGTTACCCACATGAGCCACCAATTTGTATAAATAATCAGATATACCAAATCAGGATATACTGTTCCCTGAGGGAATGCTGTCCCTTGAGGGTACACTGTTCCCCAGTGGAACACTGTTTTCCTAAAGGAATAAGAGATCACACCTTCTATAACTAGTCTTGCTGTACATTCTATAATTAATCAGATAGCAACCACATCTATATAAAATACCTCAGAGATTTGAGTGGATAAATCTCAGTCTGAAATTCAAAAGATAAGTCTGTCTATAATATACTTTAAGAGATATACCTGCCAAGAGTCACTTGATCTAAAGAAATGAATTGCAATACTTAGGGGAAATACCCACTCAAGAGTCACTGTTAAAGATATTATAAGCTTCTTTCTGATTTTACTTCAGTTCTAAAACTAGGTTAGAAACATCCACTACTTTTAGTATATTTATCAGACTAAGCCTGAAGATTTCTACTAAGTTTTAACCTCATTTGAGATAGTTCTGAAGATATCTGAGATAAACTATTAAATATTTTATTACTTTTTGACAAAGTAACTAGAGGCTTAAGCTAATTTACATAGCTATTCTATCTTATAATTTACTTCTATTGAGCTGACAGATTATATTTAGAGACTCAACTGAGAAGATTTTTAAAATATATATAACTTTTTAACTCATAGAACTTAATAGACATACTGGATAGATATACTGAATATATTTGATATAATACTAATCTCTATTATTAAAATAGAATGAATTCTCACTATCTAGATATAAAGAGATATTATTACCTCTAAACTTACTAATTACCCATTATCAGAAAGATCTCAGAAGCCAGTACTACATATACAGAACTCTCTACTACTAGTCTGATTACTAAGTTTATATCTTATAAATATATCAAATAAAGTAGCAGATATACTACTAAGAGATCTGGTCTAGTCTGACCAAGTAGACAATACTGATAACTTTGTCTAGAACTTTGATAAACTATACAAAAACTTAAGAACTACATTGTTTAATTTTTTATTAAAGTTCTACTCATTCAACTCTTATCTAAACTAGTAATTTCTCAAAGTTCTATATTTTTAAAAATATTAAAAATTATACTGATACTTCAAAAACCTAGTATCTATCCTTTAACCTCTAATATTTTTGCTAAAATTAATATAAAAATATATAGAGACTAAAGAAAACCCAGAAAACAGTAATAATAAAATAATAGTATTACTATCAAAATTTGTATAATATTCAGAAGAAGATTCAAGGGAATTTCTAGATACAATTAAAGAAATTATAGCCCTGAAAGACTTATTACTTCAAAGGCAAATTATTGTCTTCAAAATATAATAGAGAGAGTCAGCCAAAGAAATCTTCACTAGAATAGTAAATAACTAAATTACTGATCTTAGTTATACTTTAAATATTGTAGATATCTATACACAATAATATAAAGTCATTATTCACTAGATAATTGAGAAGTATGCAGGAATAGAAACTTATACAAAGCTTAAAAATTTATCATAGATATAAAAATAAATCTTAAAGAATCTCTATAAGTATTCTTTATCAGAATTAAGAAAAGAATATATGTTGCTAGATTTAGTACTACTGATCAAAATATAATCAGTTCAGTAACTTTTATAAATAGAATCTCTTTTAACATTACTCAATATATCTATACTCTAGATATTAAAAGTTCTAAAGAATAATTTGATACTACCTAAGAATATTTTTATATCAATCAAGAAATTACCTGATCTGATATAATAAGAAAGAAGATCTCTTAGTCAAGATCCTTTAAGGAATCTTTTAAGAAAATTCTAGAGAAATAGAATCTACAAAAGAATAAAAGAAAAATAGAAATAAAATCTAAGATCTTAGCTCAAAATTAGACTAATTGGTTGGACAAATTAAAAACTCGCTATATATAGAAATTAGAGTTATATATATATAAGAAAACAGAGACTATTTACTACAATAAAATCAAGACTATTTACTTTATAAAAATCAAAGCTACTTATCTTAAAATAAGATATAAGTCTAATATTATAACTATAGTCAATAAGAATACTATACTATAGAATATAATATATAATAGAATAAGTATCTAAAGAAACTCTAAACTACCAAATCAAAGAAATATAACTCATACTAAAGACTATAAAAAAAGTAACAGCAAAAGACTATAGTGATCTAGACCTATATCTTATTAAGATTATCTCTAGAAAAACCATCTATCCTGTTGAGAAAAGAAAAGTCAATAAGGATAGGTCAGTCATAAGGTTAAAAAGAAAAGTTATATAAGAAAGAGAGACTGAGAAATAGATCAATATACCTCTCTGCTCTCTCTCACTCTATACTCTAATAACTGATAAATTATTACTAAAAACTAAAGATAAAAAAATAAAAAAAGAACAAAAAATAATAATTTCAAAACTTAAGCAAAGTGTCTATTGAGTGACCAATTCAACGAAGTAGAAAAGGGGGGATTATGAAGCATAAAATGTAGAATATGTATAGGGGATGAAGTGGGGTAGGTTTGGCTATATGGAAGCATATGCCTCCAAGGCCTGCCATTCGCATTAGTGAAGGGGGCCTTCTTTTATTATATACTACTAAAAGGGGATAGATGGGAGGGTTACATGAACTGATTGTAAATACTAGCAACTAATTGCAACTTGGCATAGTATACATCTGACTAGCTGAGATGCGATAAATACTCAGTCACTGGACAGATTATATTGTTACTAACTCGCATTAATGGTTGGCATATTTTTAAAACACCACTAGCTAAGTTATCTTTGGTGTAGAAAGGAATAAGAAACTGCATGAAATGAGCTAAACTAAGTCCGCCAAGGGGAAATTGCATAATTGTTCCACATAATGTTAAGCAGCTCTCAGCCACTTTGCTGAAGTTTGAATTGCATTCATAACTATATCAAAGTGTCTATCGAGTGACCAATTCAACGAAGTAGAAAAGGGGGAATTATGAAGCGTAAAATGTAGAATATGTATAGGAGATGAAGCGGGGTAGGTTTGGCTATATGGAAGTATATACCTCCAAGGCCCGCCATTCGCATTAGTGAAGGGGGCCAAATACTGCGGGCCTGGGAAGTGGTTTTAGGCTCCTAACGGTGCCATAAACCACTTATGGGTGAAATTTGACCATTACCGGCCAAACCCATGGCCCACTGAAGATCAGGTAGAGGGAGTCCTGCTAGTGTTGCCATGGTTTTGGGGAGAATGTGGTCAAGGTGTCAAATGTAGCAGAGAAATATGGTGGATTTCCATCGACCAGTGAGTTGAATGACATGATCAGGATAGCCTGTGGCTGCCAGAAGTGTGGCACCACCAACTTGAAAGGAGTGACCATAAATACTGATAGCTAGGGAGGTACCCATAAGCAGAGATCGAATTGCTTCAATGAATGTAGATCAAGAAAGTGGTTGGTCCAGGCCAAGGCAGAAGGTGGGGTCATGAGGTTGCACTGGGAGAATATGGACCATATTGTCAATTGCAGTGCATGGGCAATCGAAGGTGCCAGAGAAGCCAAGAAAGATGTCACCTGCTCCACCTATTTTTGTTCAGGGAAGATGTAGAGCCCAGAATGGTCGAGAAAGGGTGTCATCCTGTCAGCAATGAAGATGGTGACGACAAATTTGCCAATTCAGATTGAATATGGAGCCATCTCGAGTAGTAAATTCACCAACACACATTAAGCTATAAAAAGCAGAGTACGCTGCTGCCCAAATAGTAGCACCAAAAGGAGTGTCTATGTGGAGAGAGAGACGGATAGACCAGAGGTGTTGGTACATAATGGGAAGCTGGTCAAGTGAACTGGAAGGTGGTGGGTGAGTCTGAATAGACTTCATAATGGTGTTGAAGAGGGATAGAGAAAGGTGCTGGAGTGGAGGACTATACCAGTAAGCGACCTGATAGGCTGCGAGATCATAGAAGTAGTTCTTGATGGTGAAGTAGGGCTTGCTATCTTGGACAAGCCAAAGAGCCCAATAACTGAGTAATTCATCTTGAAGAGGGAAAGCAGTGGCCTCTATGATATTACAGGAGTTGAGAAATCAGTGTAGAGAATTGGTGCCTGACCAGAAGTTACCCATTCAAGTGTGGGTGCATTGGTAGAGGCAGGTGTCGAATTGATGGCGAAGCCAAAGAGAGATGTAATTAATGTAGGCAATGGGTCCTGGAGATGTGGAGGAAGTATATGGCGAGATAAGGGGTCCGCAGGGTTAGATACTGAAGGGATGTAACGAGCTTGAATTTCGAATCTGATTTCGAGACATAAGAGAATAATATGACAAAGTAAGTCGTTGACAAGAGGATGATGGCATGCCCAACCACTGGTCAACGATTTGACACAGGGCTGGCTATCACACTAGAGAATAATATGTTGAGAACGAAACAAGGGGCCCCAGAGCACCAATGAGACCCAAATGGCAAACATTTCTTTCTAGAATATGTCATAGCCATTCAGATCTAAGAAGGAGAGAGCCCAACGAGTACTCCACCAGCATTGGCCCAGCAGGCCGCCAGCACCAAGTGTCCCAGATGCATTTGTAAACAGACCACAATCGAGCCACTCAGAATGGCAGAGCAGGCGATGACCTGGCCATGAGTGTAGAATATCATACCACCACTGAAGTCGGTGGCTAGTCGAGGAGGTGGAAAACACCACCCCACATAGGGCAGTTTCTAAGAGGAAGTGAAGCGAATGATGCCATCGCAAAATACCTTCCCATCTGGAAGTATTTGAACAATGTGCATAAGATGGACCGAGAGTGATTGAGCTTCATGGTGTAAACGTGGACATAGATGGTATGATTGAGTCTGCTGAGCCGGTATAAGCCATAATACTAGTAAGGTGAGAATGCGTATGCATTTCTCCATTTGGAGACTAATCATTATTGTTGGAGCATCAAGAATGAAACCAACATACTCTATGGTTGGAGTAGGAGGAATATCTTTGAAGAGTTTAAGTGGGAGGCCGAATCAAGATGTGGTAGCATGAAATTGATTATAGGAGGAGAATATACTGGACGGAGGTGCAATATAGATAAAGTCATCAACGAAATGGCCCAAGTTAGGAAGATCATACAGTTGAATACAGATCCAGGTAAAGAGGTCCATGAGAGATGTGAAGATAAAGAGAGTGGAGCGAAGACCAAAGGAGAGGAACATGTCGAGGAAGAAAAGACCAAGCCAGCAGATACCTTGCATAGCCCAATCAGAGCAGTGTACTGGGATGGTGCGGAAGGCGTCAGCCACATCAGCCTTCCAGAAGAGCACAGTAGAGCCAACTGAGAGGAGAAGGAGAATGATGGCTTGAATGGACTGGTACTGGATTGAGAACTCCTCAGGATCAATTCCATCATTGACTGAACTCCCATAGGGAAAGGATAGATGTTGTATAGTACGAAATTTGGACAAGTGCTTCTTAGGAATGGCACCGAGGGGTACATTGCGAAAGGGGCGGAATTCTGGTGGTATGGAGGAGAGAGACGAAAATGGGCCAAGATAGCGACCCATAGCTAGCTCAGTGAGAATGTTGGTGGAGAGAACTTCTTGGTGCTGGTAAGCAGAGATAAGGTTGTTGGATATGAGATCAATGCGAAGCTCAGGGTGAGAGTGATTTCCGTGCTGATAACCATAGTAGAGACCTGTTAGGTGGTACTGAATGAGTGATTGGTTTGGATGCGAATGCAGTACCCTTTTCCACTTCTTAAAATGGTACGGGGTGGTTGGGTGACTAGAAGTGGGGGGAATCGAGAGATTAGCCATGGCAAGCAGAGTAAGTCGGGGCTGTGTGAGGTCTATAGCAGAAGAGGCATATATGCACTTGACTGCAGTTTCGATAGGAGCAATCAGAGCCATTGAAGTTATGACAGACTGAGCTTGCTACACCATCTGGATAGATAGAATCGTCTGGCTTGGATGGGAAAGTAGGATGCTGGAGTGGGGTTTGGGTGTAGGAGCTGATGGCATGTCTCCGCACCCCACATCGAAAGCACAAGAGGTTGGTGGATGAGATCGGTTTTGGGCTGCCAGCTGGGTGGGCAGTTGATGAACTTCCCACCGCATGAGATCCAGCATAGGAGAATATAGAGTGACGTTGGTATGCTAAGGGTGCTGAGGAAGGTTGGCCAATGATTGTCTCGAATGTATGGTGAACCATGTCTGGATTGCTGATGTCCAAGTCAGGGAAGGAGGCCTTGAGTGTATGAACTTGATGGTTGAAGTGTTGAAGTGCCACCCAGTCATAACGATCATTTATTGCTTTAATGATAAAGATTGCATAGGCAAGAAGTTGAGGAGCATGGGATGCATGCGAGGTCGATCGGGTGGTACCCAGAGCTAGTAAAGCACCTCGGATGTTAAAGATGGCTTCGAGCCACAGTGGTAGATCTAGGTCATGGTCAGGCATATGTATATCTGCTTTTTTGCAGCTGCTTGATCGCGAAATAAGAGTGCTGCTAGTCCATTCAGATAGAATCTGATAGTTGCCTACATCTAGTGATACTAGCAAGTTGGGTGGTACCCAATTCTGTTGAAGCATGGCATCCAAAATGAGAGATGAGGAAGACTCACCACTTTGCAGATTTGGCAGCGATTGCGACATCAACCTTGTCATGGGAGGTGGTGGCATAAAGGGGGCCATGGCTGAGGGAGGAGTAGTGGCCGGTAGAGGAATTACCTGTGACAAGCCCACCAGTAGCCCTGATACTGGCGGAGCAATTAAGTTGGGGCCCGTTGGTATGATGGACAGATGTGTTGCAAGGCACCCAACTAAAGTGGGGATTAAGCATTCAATAAGGGCATCTTCAGCTTGCTCTCTAATAATCGGCTGAGGTGGAGGGTCGGGACTTGGACAGTGCAAGTTGAGATGCATAACTAGTGCGGCTTTTTGACCTTCGACTGGCAGATGATGTTCATGATACAGTGCGACTAGCTATTCTTTGCAACAAGCACATAGGCCAGATAGATTGGGAATGGGGGAGGGGTGAGGTTCATGTAAGGGGGCTAGGGGGGCAACTGGTCTTGGGGCTACAGCTGGTTCCAAAGGACTATGAGACCGAGTGCAAATTGGGGGCATTGTGAATGTGGTATGCAAACTGATTGTAAATACTAGTGACTAATTACAACTTGGTATAGTATATACCTGACTAGCTGAGATGTGACAAATACTCAGTTGCTGGGCAGATTACATTGTTACTAACTCGCATTAATGGTTGGCGTATTTTTAAAACACCACTAGCTAAGTTATCTTTGGCATAGAAAGGGACAAGAAACTATATGAAATGAGCTAAACTAAGTCTGCCAAGGGGAAATTGCATGATTGTTCCACATAATGTTAAGCGGCTCTCGACCACTTTGCTGAAGTTTGAATTGTATTCATAACTATATAAAAAGTATATCTCAAAGATTATACTTTAGATATTTATAATAAAGTATAAAAGAAGATTCAAAAAGCTAAGATAGAGGTCTCTCTCTTATAATTCCTATAACTAATATCTACTAGAGTTAGAAATAAGTTACTGAGAACCACTAGATCCAATATAGGGTAAGTCTTTATTCTATAGTAAGAATTAGTACCAACTACTATATAGGTTATAGAAAGATATATCAGTATCTACTTATATATAGATATTAAAAAACAAAAAGTAAAAATCTTTATTAATACAGAAGTAGCTATCTATATTATTTACTAAGAAGTTTTTTAATATACTTTAGTGTCTATCAATAAACTATCTAACTTCAGTATTATATTAGCAGATAGTATCTGAACTCAATTCTGAAGAGAGGTCTGAAATATTATTATCATACTAAGATATATTCAGTTCTCTATTTTTAAGACTATTGT
>RBNI01000279.1:0-34786 GCA_003990745.1 Jimgerdemannia flammicorona | reverse complement strand
TGACCTCCTGTTCCACCCCCTCCGCCACTATGTCCTCCCACCAGCAGACCCCTCATACTGCCCCCCAGACCAGGGCCTCTCCCTACTTGCTGCCATTCGAACGCACCAGGGCCACCCTGCCCAGTACGCACCTCTGAGTACATGTTGGTTGCCATGATACTAGTAGCTTGTCTCCAGAAACTATGTCGAAAGTGTTGCCAAAAGGTTGTGTAACCTGAATGTTACTGGAGAAAGATGCCTCTTTATCTCCTTCTTCCATATCTGGTAGAACTCCTTTATGGACATTGATAGAGACTCATACCTTTCTTCCTCTATAGTTGATCTGTATCTTCTGAGCATTGAGGTCAATGATGGCCTTGGCCTTGTAAAGCCATTGGTTGCCAATAAGGATGTCATAGTTGGTGGCACTTGTAACAATCACATCTACTGAGATAGTAGCTTCTCCTATCTTGATGGAGACTTCTCAGATTTTGCTAAGAGGGGTAGCTTGTGTACCATCTGCTGTAACATAGACCATCTTGGTGAACTCTTCAATATTCCATCCTAGGTAGTCAATTGTCTTCTTACTTATGAGGTATCCTCCAGCACTGGTATTGATAATGGCATCAAAGATATAATCTTTGATCTGACATGGGGTATAGGCTGATGTCTTATACTGGTCTTCAGATTCTTTGCCTGAGTCTTCAGATTCTTCTTATATATTGTGAGCTTCTACAATCTTATACTCTTGATTCTTGGTAGTAGTTGCAAGTCCTACTCTCAACTGCTATCTGAAGGCAGGGACTTTGGCTAGCTGTCCAAAAGTAGCATTGACCTTCTATTTCTTGAGATATTTGTAGATATCATACTGGTAGATCTTGGTCTTGCACAGCTTCTGTTTCTTCTTGCTTTTGCTTTCTCCTGAGACTGAAGTAGTATCTTCAATGATTTGGCAGACAGCTTCATCTAACTCCATATCTTGATCAATCTCCTCGGGTTGGGTCTTACTTTGAATAGTGATAGCTAGGGTCTTCTTTGGTCTTCCAACTGGCTTGCTGTTGCTCTTCTTATCATAGGGCTTGGACTGGGTTCTGGTACCTTCAGTAGCAGGATAGAATTCAAGCTCCTTATAGTATTCTTCATCATCAGTATCACCAATCTCCTTGATGACTACTGTATTGATTTGTTCTCTGGTTCTACTAGCATTGCTTAGTTGGACTTTGTGTCTTGTTTCAATCATGCAATTCTTTATATAGTGGCCTTTTTCTCCACATCTGAAGTATGTAATATTGCATTCTTCTATAGCAGCTGCAAATCTCAACACTGGTCTTCTGTTGACACTTCAGACTTCTCTAACAACATCACTAAGGTGTGCAGTCATCTTGGCAAACTGCTTGGTGAGTTCCTCCACTGGGTCAGCTTTAGCTACCTTGGGGGTAGGTGGAGATAGTTGTCTGTTTATAACTATAGCAGATATGATACTGGTTGGCTTTAATGGCTCTATCTTGATACTAGTTATTTTCTCCATTGAGTATTTGGCAGGGTGTCTAGTAGTCCAATATCTCTGTACAAAGACCACTTTCTGATCAAGAGTGAGTACAGCTAGGATAGACCCAGATTTCTAGGGCAATTTCAGAGTGAACTTCTTTGAGGAAGGTTGAATCTACTATTTGTTCCTTGAGGGCATCATCATAGCTAGCTAAGACAATCTGGTGACAGATTTAGATATAGAATGAGTTGGGATCTTCACTGAGTCCCTGGTAGATAGTATTGAGTTAATCCTTAAGAGCTTGCTTGATCTCTTCAGTATAGTATGTTGTTCTGAGGAAGGCCTTCATGTTGGCAAGTTTGGCTATACTATTATCAGCAATAGTAGCTGCATTGAACTTATCTCTAGCAGGTCCTCTGAGGCTGACTGGTAGAAGGGTCAATTGTGCATCTATACTAAGAGCTCATACAGCAGCAAATTGTTCAAAGTCTTCAATGAAGGTCAGGATTGACTTTTTAGTAATATATCCATAGAATGTAGGAAGACATATTTCTATCTTATCCTAAATTCTTACAGGGGTGACTTTTGTAGTCAGGGTAGTTATTGTGATAGTTGTTTGTTTTTCAGCTTGAAAGTGAGAGATTTGTCTTGAATCATCAGCCAATGGGTACTAAGTTGTCATATAGTAGTTGCTGAGTCCTTCAAATATGCCAGATTCTCTTCAAGATGTATCTCTTAGACTAACTCAAGTTTGTTATAAGCAAGTTCTTATTGAAGTGCCTTCCCAAGGTCTTATAGTCCTCAAACTTCTTATCTTTAAACTATCTTGTTATCTCTTAGATTGCTTGCAAGAAAGTGTGTATATTGCACTGAGAGGAACTGACTTTATTTTAGAGGAAATAAGAGGGGTATTTATACAAAATATAATTCAATGGTTGTTAAGATATAAAGCTAAATATAAATTTCGATAACTAAAATAAAATGCCAGAACAGAGAAAACTGCTAAGTTCCAGTGTTAGTACTGATAGTTGTATAGGGTCAAGATACTGGTATAATTTTGGTAATACAGGAAAATGGTACTGGAATAATTTAGTATCACATCAGAATGCTGGTAGTAGAACAGCTATTATACAAGAAAAGAGTACTGGTATAATTTAGTATAACTAAGAAACTTAGAGCAGAATATTCAAGACCATAGAGGCTTCATCCTCATCCAAGATCAGGATATCTTTAAAGGAGATGAGATCCATGAATTCATCATTATTGCATAGATTGTATGTTTTGCATATATCATGCAGGATGATGTCATCACTGATGATGTCATCACTGATGATGTCATCACATTTGGCAGTAGGGAAATTGGGAGCTCTCTAATCTATGAGGTTTTCTTCTACAAAATAGGGAACAAATGTGGGGTCTTGGGGAGGTCTAATCTGGATGCTTGGGCCTTAGAATACTGAGATCAATCCTTATAGGAATTAGTCTGGATTGTCCTGGAGGATGGGATACCAGAAGTCTTCTACTTTATTACTATTGAGGGTGATAGTGGACTGGGTTTCTGTAGCCACCCTGGCTTCTAATATATTGATATGATGGGCTGATAGATCTCTGAAGTCTGAGACTCTAACATACTCTAAGTTAGAGATTGACTATGGTATATGCCTGAAGATCTGATGAATCTTCTTAGCTATCCTTACTTTACATATATCCATGGAAGTGATATCTTGTAACTCTTGAGGGCTGGCCTGTGGGAACTCCCAGCAAAGGATATTTTCTATTTTATACTCCTGTTATATTTGGAGGTATTCAGTAGCAATAGTGATCCTTGTTTCCATTTTATAGTAGTAGAGAATATAATAATAAGGGTCACTAGTACCCAGGTTAATACTAGGAGTCCTTCTTGAGTGGGTCCTCATGACTCTTCTGATGTCTTAGAATATCCTTTCTTTGACTGAGGTGCCTTGGTAGTTCCTTGACCTTGAGGTTTGGTAAGCAGCAGGCATTTCATTTGCGGTAAGTCTTTGAGCTATTTTGGGATTAGTAGGTCTTGTTGGTTACTGCTACTGTAGTTCCTTGATCCTTCTTTTATATTTCTCAAGATGCTTATACTGTAGTCACAATGACTCACAGTTAGTCATTATTGCTCATCTTATATATATATCATATGATCTTCTTATACTCCAATCTGGTGACTTGCAAGAAAAGACTATCTCTTATACTGATGTCATCATTCTGAAGTCATCATTACAATAGTAAAATAGTAGTAGTCTTCCTTCAGATACTATTATCTCAAAGATTATATAATATATAGTTATTTCTTCTATATATAATATCACTAAGATAAGTGAACTTAGTAATCAGTTTATAGATTTGTAGTTTTAATAGAGTTATTACTAAGTCTTTTGCAGTAATTTACAATAGACTAATGTTCTTAGTAGTGGATTCTAGGGCTACTGATATTAGGTTTGAGTATTTCTTCTAGGTTGGAATAATATAGTAGAGACTTTACTATGTTCAGCAGTTTGTAATCCTCACTATTAGATTATCTTTACTTATATATAGAGGACTTAGTAATAGAGATGTAATTTTTTTTAATTAGTATAATATCTCTTATAGTTCAGAAAGGCCTTGACTTTATAGTAGTAATTATTAGAGAGGAGATTCAAAAAATGTTTACTTATAGCTTTAATAGATACTCTTATATATATATTTCTCATAAAATTAACTGCTTATGTAATTTTGGTAGCTTGGAGATTGTGCTTATAACTCTTCCCTTCTTAGCTTTTAACATCCTTATCAAGGTCTTCTAATTTGATCTAGTGTTATTGTATCATTTGGATGGTTCTTGTGGCTATGCTTATTGAGAATTTGTTCAACTTTATATTCTTCTTGATCATTAATAATAATAGGTACAGATAGTTTTGCAGTTTAGTTCAGAAATATATCTTAGACTTTCTGGGGTAGGGGTCTAACATGGCTGTCAACTTTGGAAAAGTCTTCTTCAGAGTTCTCAGATTCTTCTTTAGATAGGCAGATAGAGATGGCAAAGAGAGGGCATTTCTTGGCCAATTTCTTAAGTTATAGCTTATTGATATAGGTGATCTTTAGTCTAGGGTCATTAGAACTGAGTGGGTCCTTTTTGCCTTACAGTTTGAAGTTGTGGTATCCTTTTTTGATAGTCAGAGAGTAGTTTACCCAATCGATCATGAGGTTTTCTTATTTTAACCATAGGGTCCCAAGGATGATTTCATTATCAGAGAGTGGTATAATCTAGAGAGTAATATGTACTCAATAGTCATCAATTCAGAAGGATAGGTTGCAGACTTCCTTGCTAATAATATGTATATGAGGTTTCATTAGCTGTAGCAATTACTTGAGTTTATTGTACTAGAGATGTCAGGACCTTAAGTCTGTTTCATTGATGAAGTTACTTGAAGTACTACTGTCTATCATAATCTTGACAGGTACTCAGTTGATAAAAGCTTAGAGTGTGAGCAGTTTGTCTGATCCAATATTAGTGATTTCCATTATAGGAGCTTTTCTTCTTTTGGTTCTTCTTTGAGCCAGTTCATTGACACAAGAGAAGCAATCATCAATTATTTGAGAAGAGTACATTCTAATGCCATGGGGGTATCAGCCACTTGGTATATATCTATCTTTAATTTTCTTGTAGAATTATTCTTTCTTGCTTACAGTAGGTTGGACTGGGGCCTTATTTGATGAGTCAAATCCTTTGGATTCTCAGATGGTGGGTAGTAGTTCAGAGACTTCCTTAACTATCAGAGTTGACTCAATTTTTTTGAATAGGATCTGAGCAATGCAGAAACCAAAGGGATCTTAAATGGTGTCCAACTGTAGTTTCAGATGAGGACAATGATTTCACCTGTATAATCTTTGTTAATGACTCCTCCTTCTACTGAGAGTCCTTTCAGTGCTAGGCTACTGCAACAGTATATTCTTCCAATATATCCTTTGGAAATCTGAATCCTAATTCCTGTATAGACTTGCTATATTTCTCAGTTAGAAACTATAGCTTCTTCAGCTGTATATAGATCATAGCCAGCTGCTTTTTGACTTTCTTTGGTTGGGGTCTTGACAGTTTGCCTTAACTTAACAAAGTCTAATATCTTAGTGATTAGATTGTTGAGGTGGTACAGAGTGGTAACAGTTGCTCATGTTGCTGTTCAGGGTTTTTGGTTAGAGCAGACACTGGCCATGAATCCTGTCTTTTGGTAATAGAAGTATGCTCTGCTTTATTGAAGTTCATTTCTTTCTCCTTTAGTGAGTTTCTTGAAGGTACTCAGTTGGGTGAGTTCATGGTTTCAGAGCATCCAAGAGATAGATGTAGAGAGAGCTCAGGGTGCTTCATGCTTGAGTTCTTCTTTCTTGTTCCAAGTCTTTTTCTTATTGTTAAATTGTTTTTGAGGCAGAATTAGTCCAGCTGTCAGGATTTGCTTGACCATAGTCTTGATTCTTACTAGATACTATTGTTGGTAATTACAACCAACTGGGCATCCTTGCTCTAGTAAGCCATTCAGGCAGTACATCAAATAAATGGTCTGCTCTTATACTATTTCATACTTCATCATTGGTAATGGATCCTAGGCCAACAGTGTTCAGAAGTGACTTGAGTTTTGTACAGAAGGTTTTGAATTCCTCCTTATTATATACATCAAATTTGAGGTTTCAGAGTTTGACTTGAGATTCAGCAATTATGGTTTTGCTATAATATTGAGAAATCATGAGTTGTTTGAGTCCAGGGGCTACAGGATGAGTTTTATATCCTGGGGAATTATTTGCTGCATTCTAGGCAACTACTGCAGGTTGGGTATCCTATGTGAGAGGTTTTTCAGAAAGAGTTTGCCACCATTCTTTAGTGGGTCCTTAGAAGAATATAACAACTCAATAGATATAAGCTGTAGTAGTAGCAAAGAGTTGTTCCAGAGTGTGGTCTTGATTGTTTATCAGAAGGTAGTCAGTCACTCACTCATTGGTCTATTGATTGGCTTCAAAGTTGATATCAACTATACTAATAAAGCTTTAGACTTCTTGTACAGTACTATTGAAGGTAGGTAGGCTCAGATTTTTTGTTGGTCAGGTCTGTTCAGCTAAGATAGTAATGGTTGCTGCCATTATAGCTACTTAGGCTATGAGGTCTAGAATCTGTTGGTTTGCCATGTTGTTTGCTGAAAGCAGTTGGACTACTGGTAGTAGTGTTACTGGTACTACTTGAGGTATTAGTACAGAGTGTGATGGTGTTCTTTGAGTCTGTGTAAGTTGCTAGAGTAATAGTTGTAGGTCTGGAGTAAGGGCTTGATAGATAGCTGTCTGTTGCTGTATAGGTGTGTTTTGTCCTGATGGAGGTATATCTTCTTTGGTGGTATATTTAGAATCAAATTCACTAAGATACTCCTTCTCCTCTTCAGTTTGGTCTCTGTATAATTGAGTTTGCTCAGCATCAAAGTAGACAGAATCAGTTGTGTATCTGATTTTGGATAGACTTAATTCAAAGTCAAGTTCTGGTTCAGTATTGATTTTGGGGTCAGATAGGGCTATAGCTAGACCTACTTCTGATTTGGAGTCAGGTTATTGATGAAGGGTTTCTCTTGCTTCTTTCTTGAGAATATAGTAGGTCTTGCAATTCTGAAAACAGTAGTATAAGATAGTCTTGGTCCTAGTACAGTGAAAGTTAGTAGAGTTAAGCCACTTAAGCTAGAAAGACTACTGCTGGTTGTCCTAAATTGCTCAGATTTATAAAGCTGATAAAACTCTTGTTGAGAAGAGTGAAGAAGGCTTCTATAAGACCCTCTTCATCTTGACTTACTGGATGTAGAGCAAGCAGTTCAGTGTATAGGGTTTTGTCTATCTGCTGATTTAATTAGAGTACTTCTTTCTTTAAATAAAGTCTATCCTACTTATTGCAGATATAGAGATCAAATTGTCCTTATATGTCAGATTCAATTCTCTCCAGATTATCAGATAGTTCAAGATAAATTCCAGTTTAGAGATTGGGCTTTATACCAACTTATAGGAATTCTCAGAGAGGTTTGTAGCGAAGTGAGGAAGTATTTTGAAGTAGAATTGGATTGTAAACTGCTGCTACTAAGTTGTAAGAGGGTTACTTGTTAGAGTAATCATTATATAGTTCTGAAAGAGTTTTCTGGAAGTTCTAGATATTCTAGAAGACTGTTTTCTTAAGGTCAAGATCAATTTTATATAGAGTATGTTCTCTATACTTATTGATTTCAAGATCAGGTTGATGTTTCAACCAAAGTTCTTTTTTTAGACTAGTTCTGGATGTTCAGGATTTCTATATTTCAGGAAGTTCAAAAAACTAAGACCAGCTTAGTTGAATTGGTATATCACTGCAGATAATACCCAATTAGAAAATTTCATGATAAAGTTAGGAGTAAGACCTAATAGGGAGCAGATTTACTTAAGAGTGGTTTATAGATTATTAAATAGATTTATTTGCTATTTATGATATTGTTATACTAAGAGTAGTTATGTAAAGAGGTATTGTGAAAAAGTACTCAGAAGTTGTGTTTAGATTTTTCAAGTCTGAGATTCTGAGGTCTGGAAGAGGAGTATTTATACTAGTGAGGGGCTATCTGGACTATACTAAATATAAATATAGCACTTAGTACTTTGCTGAGTCTGAATGCAGTTATATAATACTAGTGTGATCTGATATATCAAGAGATCATCTGACTACTAAGTTAGTTCACAGTCATGTTGTACAAGACTAATCTAACTATACTATCTGCTAAGCTATTTATAGATTTAGATACTGTCTGGATAGTCTTTTTTTTTTTTTTTTTTTTTTTTTTTTTTTTTTTTTTTTTTTTTTTTTTTTTTTTTTTTTTTTTTAATAGACTCAATGTCTTGCAGATTTTTATTAAAAGAGAACCTAGACTATATAGACCAAAACTCTCCCCCACCACCCATCAAGCACTGCCCTCTTATTAATCTAAACTAGTTATTGTCTAGCAGCTCAACTATACCAGGTGCAGCAGAGCCTAAGTTGGCCCATACCTTATTCTGTACACCTTGCTCTCCCTACCACTAGAGAGAATCCAGCTATATGCCAATGACTGAAAGTACATACCCAAGACCCTAATGTATATATAAGGCCACACTTGAGCCAAATAGAATAGCCCTTGCTACCCCAAGAAGAATGATAGACAAAGAAAAACTCTCATCAAAAGTATATCATAGTGGGTAGGGCCTAGTTCTCCTAGTTGAGGTGAGTAAAGAACTTATATGTGAGGTAAGAGGAGACCCCCAATACCTCACTACTCAAGCCTGTAGGCCTCAATCATATTGCTATATCAGCTCTCAGTTCTAGTTGAGTACAGCCAAGACACTTGAAATGAGTAGCCTCAGGCCCCCCAACTCCTCCCAATGACCAGAGCCCAATCTGCTGAATCACCAAAAGAAGCCAAGAGTGACACCTACCACCTAACTACTCTGTATCAATCAAAAGGCCCCACTGAAGCAGTACTCACCTCAGCCCTGATAACTACCCCCAGTCTGGTACTCTACTGGTTCATCATAATTGCCCTTCCTCCTATCTGTGATAGCCATCTCTCCTCCCATCTCAACAACACTCAAAAAACAGTCACCTATACTAGAACCATGCTCACCAGGAAGCTCACCAAAGCCAGAGAGCCCCACTATAGATACTGAGAACCTGCAAGTAACCTATACTGGATACTTAATACCCAAGATCAGCCAACTCTCTATATAATCTATGATATATCAAGACAGAACCTTGTTGGTGATGGTAAAAGAAAAAAAGTACCACACCAAAATTGTAAGAGGGTTGCTTTTTAGAGTAACCATTACATAGTTCTGGAAGGGTTTTCTGGAAGTTCTGGATATTCTGGAAGACCGTTTTCTTATAGTCAAGATTAATTTTGTATGGAGTATGTCCTCTACGCTTATTGATTTCAAGATTGGGTTGATATCTCAACCAAAGTCCTTTTTTGGACTAGTTCTGGGTGTTCAGGATTTTCTGTATTTCAGGAAGTTCAAGAAACTAAGACTAGCTTAGTTGAATTGGTGTATCGCTGCAGACAATACTCAATTAGGAAATTTCATGACAGAGTTAGGAGTAGGACCTAACGGGGAGCAGATTTACTTAAGAGTGGTTTATGGGTTATTAAATAGATTTATTTGCTATTCATGATATTGCTATACTAGGAGTAGTTGTGTGAAGGGATATTGTGGGGAAGTATTCAGGAATGTTCTTGTGTGTTTGAGTCTGTTCAAGTCTGGGATTCTGAGGTCTGGGGGAGGGGATATTTATACTAGTGAGGGGCTATCTGGACTATGCTAAATGTGGATATAGCACTAAGTGCCTTGCTGAGTCGGAATACAGTCACGTAGTATAAGAGTGATCTGACATGTCAAGAGATTGTCTGACTGCTGAGTTAGTTCACAGTCATGTCGTATAAGGCTAATCTAACTATACTATGACTGCTAAGCTATTTATAGGTTTAGGCACTGTCTGGAGAGTCTTTGATGACATCACTATTGATGACATCATCACTGGCAAAGTCTGAGCAGTTTTCTGACTTCTGATATCATCAGTTTAAAGATATTGTCACTTCTATCTCTTGCAAGATTAAGGCTGTCCTTAGTAGTAGTGGTTGTACAAGGATAACAGGTCTTGGTTCTCTTTTTTTTTAGTCTGCTGGCGTATTTGTGAGGACTGGCCATTCTTGTCTAGGGTGAGGGCTCCCAATGTCATGGCTAGGAGTTTGAACCTCTTAGAAATGATATTTTCTGTAATCTGAGACAATTTCTAGTAGTAATATCTGTCACGTGGATGGCTTGAGATTGGTTTCGATGTTTGTCAGCTTTCTTGAGTTCAGATGAAGCATCTGTCACTCTCCAATGGAGGTGACACAGATAGAGTGAACAGAGTTGTTCAAATGCGTTTTGCTTCTACTAAGTAATGAGATCTTGTATAGTCATAGTGTATCTTGGTCTTGAGTTAATAAGTGCAGTTTGTAAATCTTTGGGTAGATGAGATAGGGTTCTTCTTGTCTCAATTTGAGTTTGGTACTTCCAGTTTTCTTTTGTAATAGTACAGTATACCAAACTAGTTATAGTGGTTCAGAGTCAGTCTTATGGTTGTAGTACTTCTTCTAGTATTCTTGTATCTTGGTGGTGGGTTCTCATGCTTGCTGGCATATTTTGTATAACCAGATGATCTCTTGTTTTGTAGTCTCACATATGGTTTCTAAATTAGTTCTGAGGATGCCATGTGATTTTGGTGGCTTAGAGGTTGTACACTTACAACTCTCCCCTTTTTAGCTTTCAACATCCTTGTTGGGGCCTTCTAATTTGTTCTAGTGTTGTTGTACCATTTGGATGATTCTTGTGGCTGTATTTGTTGAGGATTTGTTCAACTTTGTATTCTTCTTGGTCATTAATAATGACAGATACAGGTGGTTCTGTGGTTTGGTTCAGAAATGTGTCTTGGACTTTCTGGAGTAGTGGTCTGACATGGCTATCAACTTTGGAAAAGTCTTCTTCAGAGTTCTCAGGTTCTCCTTTGGATGGACAGATGGAGATAGCAAAGAGAGGGCATCTCTTGGCTAATTTCTTAAGTTGTAGCTTGTTGATGTGGGTAATCTTTGGTCTAGGGTCACTAGGGTTGAGTGGGTCCTTTTTGTCTTGCAGTTTGAAGTTATAGCGTCCTTTCTTGATGGTCAGAGAATGGTTTATCCAATCGATCATGGGGTTCTCTTGTTTTAACTATGGAGTTCTAAGGATGATTTCATTGTCAGGGAGTGGTATGATCTGGAGAGTAATATGTACTCGATAGTCACTGATTCGAAAGGGTAGATTGCAGACTTCCTTGCTAATGACATGTGAGGTTCTATCAGCTGTGGCAACTGCTTGAGTTTGTTGTACCAGAGAGGTGAAGACCTTGAGTCTGTTGGCTGTTTCTTCATTGATGAAGTTGCCTGAGGCACTACTGTCTATCATAATCTTGACAGGTGCTCAGTTGACAAAAGCTTTAAGTATAAGCAGTTTGTCTGATCCAATGGTGGTAATTTCGGTTATAGGGGCTTTCCTTCTGTTAGTTCTTCTTTGAGCCAGTTCATTGATACAGGAGAAGCAATCATCAATCATGCAGGAAGAGTATATTCCAATGCCGTGGGGGCATTGGCCACTTGGTACATATCTATCTTTGATTTTCTTATAGAATTGTTCTTCTTTGTTCATGGTAGATTGGACTGGGGCCTTGTTTGATGAGCCAAATCCTTTGGATTCTCAGATGGTGGGTAGTAGTTCAGGGACTTCCTTGACTGTCAGGTTTGACTTGATTTTTTTGAATAGGATCTGGGTGATACAGAAGCCTTAGGGATCTTGAAGGGTATCCAACTGTGGTTTCGGATAAGGACAATAATTTTGTCTGTGTAATCTTCATCAATGACTCCTCCTTTTACTGAGAGTCCTTTCAATGCTAGGCTGCTGTGACAGCATATTCTTCCAATATGTCCTTCAGGAATTTGGATACCGATTCCTGTGTAGACTTGCTTGACTTCTCAGTTGGAGACTGTAGCTTCTTTGGCTGCTTACAGATCATATTCAGCTGCTTTTTGACTTCCTTTGGTTGGGGCCTTAGCAGTTTGTCTTAACTTGACAAAGTCTAGTGTTCTGGTGGTCAGATTGTTGAGGTGGTATAGAGTGGTAACAGTTGCTTGTATTGCTGTTTGGGGTTTTTGGTTAGGGCAGGCACTGGCCATGTGTCCTATCTTTTGACAATAGAAGCATGCTCTGCTTCTTCTAAGTTCATTCCTTTTGCCTTCAGTAAGTTTCTTGAAGGTACTTGGCTGGGTGGGTTTATGATTTCTGGGTGTCCACAAAGTGGATGTTGAGGGAGCTCGGGATGTTTCATACTTGGGTTCTTCTTTCTTGGTCCAAGTCTTTTCCTTGTTGTTGAATTGTCTTCTGGGCAGAATGGGTCCAGCTGTTAGGATCCACTTAACCATAGTCTTGATTCTTGCCAGGCACCATTGTTGGTGGTCACAACCAACTGGGTGTCCTTGTTCTTAGATTTTTCTAGTAAGCCATTCAGGCAGAGCATCAAATAAATGATCTGCTCTTGTACCATTTCGTGCTTCATCATTGGCAATATATCCTAGGCCAACAGTGTTCAGGAGTGACTCAAGTTTTGTACAGAAGGTTTCAAATTCCTCCTTGCCATGTATATCAAATTTGAGGTTGCAGAGTTTTACTTGGGATTCAGCAATCATGGTTTCGCTGCAATATTGAGCAATCATGAGTTGTTTAAGTCCAGGGGCTGCAGGGTGGGCTCCATATCCTGGGGCATTATTTGCTGCATTCTGAGCAACTACTGCAGGTCAGGTGTCCCATGTGAGGGGTTTTTTGAGAAGGGTTTGCCACCATTCTTCAGTAGGTCCTTGGAAGAATGTAACAACTCAGCAAACATAGGCTGTAGTGGTAGCAAAGAGTTGTTCCAGAGTGTGGTCTTGATTGTTTGTCAGAACATGGTCAGTGACTCATTCATTGGTCCATTGATTGGCTTTGAAGTTAGTATCAACTATACTAATAAAGCTTTGTACTTCTTGTGTAGTACCATTGAAGGTAGATAGACTCAGGTTTTTTGTAGGTCAGGTCTGTTCAGCTAAGGCAGTAATGGTTGCTACCATTATAGCTACCTGGGCTGTGAGGTCTAGAATCTGTTGGTTTGCCATGTTGTTTACTAGAGGCAGTTGGACTGCTGGTAGTGGTGTTACTGGTACTACTCGAGGTACTGGTGCAGAGTGTGATGGGGTTCTTTGGGTCTATATAAGTTGCTGGAGTAATAGTTGTAGGTCTGGAGTAAGGGCTTGATAGATAGCTGTCTATTGCTGTGTAGGTGTGTTCTGTCCTAATGGAGGTTCGTCTCCTTTGGCGGTGTATCTGGGATCGAATTCACTGAGATACTTCTCCTCCTCTTCAGTTTGGTCCCCGTGTACTTGGGTTTGCTCAGCATCAAAGTAGACAGAATCAGTTATATATCTGATTTCAGATGGGCTTAACTCAAAGTCAAGTTCTGGTTCAGTATTAGTTTCAGATTCAGATAGGGCTGTAGCAGGGCCTGCTTCAGATTCAGGATCAGGTAGTTGATGAAGGGTTTCTCTTGCTTCTTCCTTAAGAATATGGCGGGCCTTACTGTTCTGGAATTGGTAGTATAATATGGTCTTGGTTCTGGTTTGGTGAAAGTCAGTAGAGTTGAGCCACTTGGCTACAGAGACTTGGGCTTTGTGAGGAACTAAGGCTAGAAAGACTGCTGCTGGTTGTCCTAGGTCGCTCGGATTTGTAGAGCTGACAAAACTCTTATTGAGAAGAGTAAAGAAGGCTTCTATAAGACCTTCTTCATCCTGACTTGCTGGGTGTAGTGCAAGAAGTTCGGTAAATAGGGTTTCGCCTATTTGCTGGTTTAATTAGAGTACTTCTTTCTTTGAATGAAGTTTGTCCCACTTGTTGCAGGTGTGGAGGTCAAATTGTCCTTATACATCAGGTTCAATTCTCTCCAGATTGTCAGATAGTTCAGAATAAATTCCAGTTCAGAGGTTGGGCTTTATACTAACTTGTAGGAATTCGCAGAAGGGTTTGTAGCAGGGTGAGGAAGCATCTTGAAGTGGAATTTGGATTATAAACCACTGCTACCAAGTTGTAAGAGGGTTGCTTTTTAGGGTAACTATTACATAGTTCTGAAAGGGTTTTCTGGAAGTTCTGGATATTCTGGAAGACTGTTTTCTTATGGTCAAGATCAATTTCATATGGAGTACATCCTCTATACTTATTGATTTCAAGATTGGGTTGACGTCTCAACCAAAGTCCTTTTTTAGACTAGTTCTGGTCTTCAGGATTTTCCATATTTCAGGAAGTTTAAGAAACTAAGACCAGCTTAGTTGAATTGGTATATTACTGCAGACAATACCCAATTAGGAAATTTCGTGATGGGGTTAGGAGTAGGACCTAATGAGGAGCGGATTTACTTAAGAGTGGTTTATGGATTATTAAATAGATTTATTCGCTATTCATGATATTGCTATACTAGGAGTAGTTGTGTAAAGGGATATTGTGGGGAAGTATTCAGGAATGTTCTTGTATATTTGAGTCTATTCAAGTCTGGGATTCTGAGGTCTGGGAGAGGGGGTATTTATACTAGTGAGGGGCTATCTGGACTATGCTAAATGTGGATATAGCACTAAGTGTCTTGCTGAGATGGAATACAGTCACATAGTATAAGAGTGATCTGACATATCAAGAGATTGTCTGACTGCTGAGTCAGTTTACAGTCATATTGTATAAGGCTAATCTAACTATACTATGACTGCTAAGCTATTTATAGGTTTAGGCACTATCTGGATAGTCTTTGATGACATTACTATTGATGACATCATCACTGGCAAAGTCTGAGCAGTTTTCTGACTTCTGATATCATTAGTTTCAAGGTATTGTCACTTCTATCTCTTGCAAGATTAAGACTGTCCTTGGTGGCAGTGGTTGTACAAGGATAACAGGTCTTGGTTCTCTTTTTTTTTGATCTACTGGTGCATTTGCGAGGACTGGCCATTCTCGTCTAGGGTGAGAGCTCCCAATATTATGGCTAGGGGTTTGAACCTCTCAGAAATGATATTTTCTGTAATCTGAGACAATTTCTAGTAGTAATATCTGTCACGTAGATGGCTTGAGATTGGTTTCGACGTTTGTTAGCTTTCTTGAGTTCAGATGAAGCATCTGTCACTCTCCAATAGAGGTGATACAGATAGAGTGAATAGAGTTATTCAAATATATTTTGCTTCTGCTAAGTAATGAGATCTTGTATAGTCACAGTGTATCTTGGTCTTGAGTTGATAAGTGTAGTTTGTGAACTTTTGGGTAGATGAGATAGAGTTCTTCTTGTCTCAATTTGAGTTTGGTACTTTCGGTTTTCTTTTGTAATAGTATAGTATACCAAACTAGTTATAGCAGTTCAGAGTCAGTCTTATAGTTGTAGTACTTCTTCTAGTATTCTTGTATCTTGGCAGTGAGTTCTCATACTTGCTGGCATATTTCGTGTAACCAGATGATCTCTTGTTTTATAGTCTCGCATGTGGTTTCCAAATTAGTTCTGAGGATGCTATGCAATTTTGGTGGCTTGGAGGTTGTGTGCTTATATAAGAGGGTTGCTTTTTAGGGTAACCATTATATAGTTCTGGAAGGGTTTTCTGGAAGTTCTGGATATTCTGAAAGACCATTTTCTTATAGTCAAGATCAATTTCATATGGAGTACATCCTCTATACTTATTGATTTCAAGATTGGGTTGACATCTCAACCAAAGTCCTTTTTCGGACTAGTTCTGGATATTCAGGATTTTCCATATTTCAGGAAGTTCAAGAAACTAAGACCAGCTTAGTTGAATTGGCATATCACTGCAGACAATACCCAATTAGGAAATTTCATGATGGGGTTAGGAATAGGACCTAATGGGGAGCAGATTTACTTAAGAGTGGTTTGGGAGTTATTAAATAGGTTTATTCGCTATTCATGATATTGCTATACTAGGAGTAGTTGTGTGAAGGGATATTGTGGGAAAGTGCTCAGGAGTTGTGTTCGGATTGTTCAGGTCTGAGATTCTGAGGTCTGGGGGAGGGGGTATTTATACTAGTGAGGAGCTATCTGGACTATACTAGATATGGATGTAGTACTAAGTGCTTTGCTGAGTCGGAATATAGTCATGTAGTACAAGAGTGATCTGACATGTCAAGAGATTGTCTGACTGCTGAGTCAGTTCATAGTCATGTTGTACAAGGTTAATCTAACTATACTATGACTGCTAATCTATTTATAGGTTTAGGCACTGTCTGGATAGTCTTCGATGACATCACCATCGATAACATTATCCCTGAAGAAGTGATCAGGGTTGGTAGAGATCCTTAGCTTGAGGTCATGTTGGCGTCAGAGGGATCATTGTCTTCTGCTTCATCTTCATTGAAGTTGATTATATCATAGACATCCTTCATGGTGTATCCAACTTGGGGCATTTGCAGGATATGGACATTGGGGTGCAGAAAGGTTCTGTCAGTAGTCTGAACATATTTGAGATACTTGTGGTTGAGTTCTTATATCATATCATCGATTTGGCTATAGGATAGGCTAGCAACCATTTCACTGGTAGTAACTTGAAGGCGGGGAATAAAGGTGCTGTACTCATAGAAGAGTTCTCGGTGTTTGTGGGCAATGAGCTTCTGGTGTTGAGACATCTGGGTAATGTCTGTATCATGGTGGTGTTCAACTATGTCTTCCAGGAGGCAACTGATCTGGTAGTAGCTTGAGATTTGTCTGATCCAGTGGGCCTTGTTAAGCACGTTTAGAGCATTCCATCGGGCTTCTACGAAGTAGAGGGGTACTAGGCTATGGATATTCATGAGGGGCAGAGGGGGTGTGGCTTGGTTGACAATGGCATTCCAAATGTCAGTGTGGATGTGGTTGTGGATCTTGGTGGTCATATTCGTGTATTTGGAAGTTGTGGTTGTTATTTGTTTTGGTTCTATTTTGTCACATCTCGGGGCTTAGTATATATGCATTTGTTCTTGATTGGTAAGATTTCATTTGTATAATCTTGTATTCCGTGACTTCATATTGACTCAGCTTTATATGCTGTGACTTCTGTTTGACTCAGCTTTGTGATCAGATAGGTGATTTCCAGATTTGTTCAGAGATTGCATGTGATTTCAGTGGCTTGATAAGAGGGTGACGTGTGATTTCAGTGGCTTGAAGGTTATGCACTTACAACTCTCCCCTTCTTAGCTTTCAACATCCTCATCAGGACCTTCTAATTTTGTTCTAGTGTTGTTATACCATTTGGGAGGTCAAAAGTCCAGTAAAGTTCATTTTTTCAGAAAGTGGCATGCTCGTAATACAGTTGCCTAACGCATTCACATGTTAAAGGGTCATGTGTTCAATGCCGTACACCAGAAGTGATTCTGACATCATTCACTGCTGGAGAATTTCCTTCAAGGAATCTTCTTAAATGTCTACACCTTATTTCCCACCAGTGGTACGGGGAGAATAGGCTTGCTTTCAGTTTTGCTATTTTTCAGAGGGTTGGTATTCTTTTGTTCTGTCTTACTGAGTTCTTGATTAGATTCATGATAATTATAATATTCGGGAGGGTAATATATGTACTGATAGGTGCAGAAGTATTCAGTGTTCAGTTGTTCAAGAAATCATATTCCTGAACTAAGTCGGTAGCATTCTGAAGATTGGTCTTGGGTTCCCATGTTACATCATGGATCGGATAACCTTTCCATTTAATGAGATACTCAGGGTGGTTCTTGTGGCCACGTCTGTTGAGAATTTATTCAACTTCATATTCTTTCTGATCATTAATAATAACAGGTGCAGGTGGTTTTGTAGTTCAATTCAGGAATAGTTCATCATCATTGTCATTGTATCACTTGAGATGTTGGACATTGAAGACTGGGTGGATCTTAATTGTGTCTGGTAGCACCAATTTGTAGGAGGTCGGAGAGACTTGTGAGATGACTTCAAATGGTCCAATGAACTTGCTGTTCAGCTTTGTAGATGGTCTGTACTTGAGGTTGTCAACTCGATATCCTTGGATGTCTAATAGGACTTTTTCTCCAATATCGAAGGTTTCTTCTCGGTGATGTTGGTTAATATACTGTGACTGTTGTTCTTGAGCTCGTGATAAATTCTCAATTGCGATCTGGCTCAGATTACACATTCGGAGTAAGAATTCTTCAACAGCTTTGACTGTGGAGGGTTCTTCAGTAGTTCAGATGAGTGTCAGAGGAGTATTTGGGTTTTGACCAGTGTTGGCGAAGAATGGGGTCATTCCAAGAGAGACTTGCTTGCTGTTGTTATAGGCAAACTCAACTGCAGTGAGGTGTTCATGCTAATTATCTTGTCTGTAGGAGATATAGTTTCTTAGTATTTGTTCCAGAGTTCAGTTCATTCTTTTAGTTTGGCCATCAGTTTCGGGGTGAAAGGCTGTAGATAGTGCAAGTTTCGTTCCAAGGTGCGCATGGAGGGCTTTCCAAAAATGGCTGGTGAATTTCAGGTCTCGGTCACTAATAATGATCTTAGGAAGACCATGATAGTGGAAGATATTGTCAAATAAGAGTGTAGCTATATCTGGTGCTGTTACAGTAGTGGTGGTTGGTACAAAGTGAGCTTGTTTGCTGAGATAGTCCACAAAGACAACAATTGCATCTTTCCTGTTCTTGGTTTGGGGTAGTTGTACAATGAAGTCCATAGAGATTTGTTTCCAATTTGCAGATAGTACTGGGATAGGGTAGAGTAGGCTGGGTTTTGCTAGTGTTGAGGACTTATTCCATTAGCAGGCATCATAGGAAGTGATGTAGGTCTTGAGTTAATCTGCCATGTGGGGCCAATAGAAGTTTCGGGAGATAACTTCATAGCATTTGTCAAATCCTAAGTATCCAGCTATAGGGGCATCATGATATTCGAATAGGATAGTCCTTTGGAGGTCTCAGTTGTTTGAGACATATAATCTATTCTTGTAGTAGATAGATTATCTTTGAGTTGGTATTGATTGTATCAGGTATACTTGTCAGCATCATCACTGTTCAGGATTTCTCAGAGTGCTTGAGCTTCTTTATCATCAGCACATGCTGCCATAATTTGTTCCATGATAGAGTTTGTAACCAGGGTGAGAGTTTGGATGACTTTTTCAATAGGTGGTCTGGAGATTGCATCAGCAACAATGTTTTCCTTGCCAGGGCAGTACTGGATTTCATAGTCAAAGTTGGTAAGGACTTTCATCCATCTGGCTTGCTTTCGAGAAAGAGTAGCCTGGGTCTTGATATTAACTAATGACTTATGGTCAGTCAATACAGTGAAGTGTGCTTCTTCTAGGTATGGTTGCCATTTGATCAGAGTGTCTATGATGGCTAACATTTCCTTCTCGTGAGTTGTATAGTTGATTTCGGTATCATTGAACTTATGGGAGTGATAGGCCACAGGGTGTCCTTCTTGCATAAGTACTGCTCCAAGAGCTAGGTCAGAGGCATCAGTGGTAACTTCATATGGTAGGGCAGGATTTGCCACTTAAAGTACTGGAGTGGTTATTAAGGCATCTTTTAATGCTTGGAAGGTGGTATCTTGTTCGGGTCCCCAATTTACAAGATTGTTGAAGTCTTTCTCTTATTTTATGGTCCAGGGTTGTTCTTCTTTCTTGCTGTACTTGGTCATTTGGGTAAGGGCAGTGGCAATTTTGGTGAAGTTGGCAACAAATTGCCTATAATAGTTTGCTAATCCCAGGAATGACTAGAGGTCTTTCAGCTTCTTGAGTCAGGGCCAATCCTTGATTGTGGAGATTTTGCTGGGGTCTACTTTAATTCTATTTGGAGTGACAATGTGTCCAAGAAACTGGATTTCTTTCAGGAGGAATTCACACTTGCTGAGTTTTGCAAAGAGTCTGTTTTCTTGGAGTTTCAGTAGTACTAGCTCCAGGTATTCAAGATATTCCTCCAGGGTTTTGCTGAAGACTAGGATATCGTCAATGTAGACAACAACAAATTTGTCCAGGTATGGATGTAGAATGGTATTCATTAATGTCTGGAAGGTTGCTGGAGCATTAGTTAAGCCAAAGGGCATAACCAGGAATTCAAAATGTCCATAGTGGGTTTGGAAGGCTGCCTTATAGATATCTTCTTTTTTCATGGTAATTTGCCAGTAACCATTTCATAGGTCAAAAGAGCTCATGAATTGTGGGTTGGTAAGTCTATCGAATATTTTGTCGATTCTGGGTAGTGGACAACAGTTCTTGATGGT
Source organism: Jimgerdemannia flammicorona (assembly GCA_003990745.1). Taxonomy (NCBI): domain Eukaryota; kingdom Fungi; phylum Mucoromycota; class Endogonomycetes; order Endogonales; family Endogonaceae; genus Jimgerdemannia; species Jimgerdemannia flammicorona. The sequence continues at coordinate 14,480 of RBNI01000279.1, read as the reverse complement.
CTGTTCATTAAGGTCATGGTAATCAATGCACATTCACAGGTCTCCTCCTTTCTTGACAACAAAGAGGACTGGTGCACCATAAGGTGATATACTGGGTCTGATGAATCCTTGTTCCAGAAGTTCGTCAATTTCTTTCTTGAGTGCATCAATTTCCCTTGGAGACATGTAGTAGATTGACTTGAAGGCTGGCTTGGCATCTGGAATAGTCTTGATGGCATGGTCTACTACTCGTTTGAGAGGTAGGCCTTTTGGGAGTTTCTTCGGGAATATATCTCGGAATTTCTAGAGTAGTGGTCTGATATAGCTGTTAACTTTGGAAAAGTCTTCTTCAGAGTTCTTGGGTTCTCCTTTGGATGGGCGGATGGAGATAGCAAAGAGAGGGCATTTCTTGGCCAATTTCTTGAGTTGTAGCTTGTTGATGTGGGTAATCTTTGGTCCAGGGTCACTAGAGTTGAGTGTGTCCTTTTCGCCTTGTAGTTTGAAGTTGTGGTGTCCTTTCTTGATGGTCAGAGAATGGTTTATCCAATCGATCATGGGGTTTTCTTATTTTAACCATAGAGTTCCAAGGATGATTTCATTGTCTGGGAGTGGTATGATCTGGAGGGTAATATGTACTCTATAGTCACCAATTTGGAAGGGTAGGTTGCAGACTTCCTTGCTAATGATATGTGAGATTCTATCAGCTGTGGCAACTGCTTGAGTTTGTTGTACTGGAGAGGTGAAGACCTTGAGTCTGTTGGCTGTTTCTTCATTGATGAAATTGTCTGAGGCACCACTGTCTATCATGATCTTGACAGGTGCTCAGTTGACAAAAGCTTTAAGTATAAGCAGTTTGTCTGATCCAATGATGGTGATTTCAGTTGTAGGAGCTTTCCTTCTGTTGGTTCTTCTTTGAGCCAGTTCATTGATATAAGAGAAGTAATCATCAATCATGCGGGAAGAGTACATTTCAATGCTATGGGGGCATCGGCCATTTGGTATATATCTATCTTCGATTTTCTTGTAGAATTGTTCTTCCTTGTTCATGATAAGTTAGACTAGGGCCTTGTTTGATGAGCTGAATTCTTTGGATCCTCAGATGGTGGGCAGTAGTTCAGGGACTTCCTTGACTATTAGGGTTGACTCAATTTTTTCGAATAGTATCTGAGCAATACAGAATCCAATAGGAATCTTGAAGGATGTCCAACTGTGGTTTTGGATGAGGACAATAATTTCGCCTGTATAATCTTTGTCAATGACTCCTCCTTCTACTGAGAGTCTTTTCAATACTAGGCTGCTGTGACAGCATATTCTTCCAACATGTCCTTCAGGAATTTGGATACTGATTCCTGTGTAGACTTGTTTGACTTCTCGGTTGGAGACTATAGCTTCTTCGGCTGCATATAGGTCATATTCAGCTGCTTTTTGACTTCCTTTGGTTGGGGCCTTAGCAGTTTGTCTTAACTTGACAAAGTCTAGTGTTCTGGTAATCAGATTGTTGAGGTGGTGTAGAGTGGTAACAGTTGCTCATATTGCTGTTTGGGGTTTTCAGTTGGGGCAAGTACTGGCCATGTGTCCTATCTTTCAGCAATAAAAGCATGCTCCACTTCTTCTAAGTTCATTCCTTTCACCTTCAGTGAGTTTCTTGAAGGTACTCGGCTGGGTGGGTTCATGATTTCTGGGTATCCACGAAGTAGATGTTGAGGGAGCTCGGGATGCTTCATGCTTGGATTCTTCCTTCTTGGTCCAAGTCTTTTCCTTGTTATTGAATTGTCTTCAGGGCAGAATGGGTCCAGCTGTTAGGATCTGCTTGACCATAGTCTTGATTCTTGCCAGGCACCATTGTTGGTGGTCACAACCAACTGGGCATCCTTGTTCTCAGATTTTTCTAGTAAGCCATTCTGGCAGGGCATTGAATAAATGATCTGCTCTTGTACCATTTCATACTTCATCATTGGCGATGTATCCTAGGCCAACAGTGTTCAGGAGTGACTCGAGTTTTGTACAAAAGGTTTCAAATTCCTCCTTGCCATATATATCAAATTTGAGGTTGCAGAGTTTTACTCGGGATTCAGCGATCATGGTTTCACTGCGATATTGAGCAATCATGAGTTGTTTAAGTCCAGGGGCTGCAGGATGGGCTCTATATCCTGGGGCATTATTTGCTGTATTCTGAGCAACTACCACAGATCGGGTGTCCCATATAAGGGGTTTTTCAGGAAGGGTTCACCACCATTCTTCAGCAGGTCCTCAGAAGAATGTAACAACTCGGTGGACATAGGCTGTAGTGGTAGCAAAGAGTTGTTCCAGAGTGTGGTCTTGATTGTTTATCAGAATGCGGTCAGCAACTCATTCATTGGTCCATTGATTGGCTTTGAAGTTGGTATTAACTACACTAATGAAGCTTTGGACTTCTTGTGCAGTACCATTGAAGGAAGGTAGACTCAGATTTTTTGTAGGTTGGGTCTGTTCAGCTAAGGCAGTAATGGTTGCTGCCATTATGGCTACCTGGGCTGTGAGGTCTAGAATTTGTTGGTTTGCCATGTTGTTTACTGGAGGCAGTTGGACTACTGGTAGTGGTGTTACTGGTACTACTTGAGGTACTGGTGTAGAGTGTGATGGGGTTCTTTGGGTCTGTATAAGTTGCTGGAGTAATAGTTGTGGGTCTGGAGTAAGGGCTTGATAGATAGCTGTCTGTTACTGTGTAGGTGTGTTCTGTCCTGATGGAGGTATGTCTTCTTTGGTGGTGTATCCGGGATTGAATTCACTGAGATACTCCTCCTCCTCTTTAGTTTGGTCTCTGTGTACTTGGGTTTGCTCAGCATCAAAGTAGACAGAATCAGTTGTATATCTGATTTCAGATGGACTTAATTCAAAGTCTAGTTCTGGTTCAGTATTGGTTTCAGATTCAGGTAGGGCTATAGCAGGGCCTGCTTCAGGTTCAGGGTCAGGTAGTTGATGGAGGGTTTCTCTTGCTTCTTCTTTAAGAATATGGTGGGCCTTGCTGTTCTGGAATTGGTAGTATAACGCAGTCTTGGTCCTGGTATGGTGAAAGTCAGTAGAGTTGAGCTACTTGGCTACAGAGGCTTGGGCTTCATGAGGAACTAAGGCTAGAAAGACTGCTGCTGGTTGTCCTAGGTCACTCGGATTTGTAGAGCTGACAAAACTCTTATTGAGAAGAGTAAAGAAGGCTTCTATAAGACCTTTTTTATCTTGACTTGCTGGGTGTAGGTCAAGGAGTTTGGTGAATAGGGTTTCACCTATTTGCTGATTTAATTGGAGTACTTCTTTCTTTGAATGAAGTTTGTCCCACTTATTGCAGGTGTGGAGGTCAAATTGTCCTTGTATGTCAGGTTCAATTCTCTCCAGATTGTCAGATGGTTCAAGATAAATTCCAGTTCAGAGGTTGGGCTTTTATACCAACTTATAGAAATTTGTAGAAGGGTTTGTAGCAGTGTAAGGAAGCATCTTGAAGTGGAATTGGATTGTAAACCACTACTACCAAGTTGTAAGAGGGTTGCTTTTTAGAGTAACTGTTATATAGTTCTAGAAGGATTTTCTGGAAGTTCTGGATATTCTGAAAGACCATTTTCTTATAGTCAAGATCAATTTTGTATGGAGTATGTCCTCTATGCTTATTGATTTCAAGATCGGGTTGATGTCTCAACCAAAGTCCTTTTTCAGACTAGTTCTGGATATTCAGGATTTTCCATATTTCAGGAAGTTCAAGAAACTAAGACTAGCTTAGTTAAATTGGCGTATCGCTGCAGACAATACCCAATTAGGAAATTTCGTGATGGGGTTAGGAATAGGACCTAATGGGGAGCAGATTTACTTAAGAGTAGTTTGGAAGTTATTAAATAGATTTATTCACTATTTATGATATTGCTATACTAGGAGTAGTTGTGTAAAGGGATATTGTGGGGAAGTGCTCAGGAGTTGTGTTTGGATTGTTCAGGTCTGAGATTCTGAGGTCTGGGGGAGGGGGTATTTATACTAGTGAGGAGCTATCTGGACTATGCTAGATATAGATGTGGCACTAAGTGCTTTGCTGAGTCGGAATGCAGTCACATAATATAAGAGTAATCTGATATGTCAAGAGATTGTCTGACTACTGAGTCAGTTCATAGTTACGTCATACAAAGTTAATCTAACTATACTATGACTGCTAATCTATTTATAGGTTTAGGCACTGTCTGGATAGTCTTTGATGACATCACCATCGATGACATTATCCCTGAAAAAGTAGTTGTCTAGGAAGAGTAGTTCATGGATTACTTCTCCTTGTTGACTGAGGTAATAATACATTGGAACTTCATCTCCATTTCACAGGATAGCATTGTCCATCTCATATACTGGGTAAGGTGTTGGGGGGTGAAGGAGGGGTACATTGTTTTCGCTCTCATTGGATTCACTGTCTGCATACTTTTTATAAGTTACAGCACTATGAGTCATGGGATTATAGTATGCTGGCGGCTGTGGTTCATGTCGCTCATACTCGGGTAGTGGAGTAGTTGGTTCGATCTCGAGGGTTGTCTGAAGGTATAGGTTGTGTTCTCCGGTTTCTTCAATATAGTTGAAGTAATCAGGGATGAATGCAGGTTAGTATTTGTACCAGTGGTCATTATCCCAATAAGTCTTGTATGTGGTTATGAATTATTATAAGTTCATCGGCAAGGTTGGCAGTGTGATCAGGGTTGGTAGAGATCCTTGGCTTGAGGTCATGTTGGTATCAGAGAGATCATTGTCTTCTGCTTCATCTTCATCGAAGTTGATTATATCGTAGACATCCTTTATGGCATATCCAACTTGGAGCATTTGCAGGATATGGTCATTGGGGTGCAGAAAAGTTCTATCGGTAGTCTGAACATATTTGCGATACTTGTGATTGAGTTCTTGTATCATATCATCAATTTGGCTGTAGGACAGGCTAGCAACCATTTCGCTGGTAGTAACTCAGAGGTGGAGAATAAAGGTGCTGTACTCATAGAAGAGTTCTCGGTGTTTGCGGGCGATGAGCTTCTGGTGTTGAGACATCTGGGTAATGTCTGTATCATGGTGGTATTTGACCATATCTTCCAGAAGGTGACTGATCTGATAGTAGCTTGAGATTTGTCTGATCCAGTGGGCCTCATTAAGCATGTTTAGGGCATTCCATTGGGCTTCCACGAAGTAGAGGGGTACTAGGCTATGGATATTCATGAGGGGCAGAGGGGGTGTGGCTCGGTTGACAATGGCATTCCAAATGTCAGCGCGGATGCAGTTGTAGGTCTCAGTGGTCATGTTCATGTATTTGGAAGTTGTGGTTGTTATTTGTTTTGGTTCTCTATTTCATCACATCTCAGGACTTGGTATATATGCATTTGTTCTTGATTGGTAAGATTTCATTTATATAATCTTGTGTTCCATGACTTCATATTGACTCAGCTTCATATGCTGTAACTTCTATTTAACTCAGCTTCATGATCAGGCAGGTGATTTCCAGATTTGTTCAGAGGTCATGTGTGATTTCAGTGGCTTGTTAAGAGGGTGATGTGTGATTTCAGTGGCTTGGAGGTTGTGCGCTTACAGCTTACAAAAATAGATATACTCTAGATACAGCTGAAGGTATCAGAAATTGCAAAAAAGTAGAGAAGACACTAATCAGACACTAATAAAGGAGCAACTCATCACTATTGTCTCCCTTCTACTACCCTGCAATAGATACAGCAAACCAACCTAAGGTAGAGGGGGTAATAGTTGTGGAAAGTAGACTCAGAAGATTATCTACCAAACCATTGTGACCAGTAAGATAGTGGAGAAAGGGGCATATCTGAATAGTTTTTGATGATATCACTATTAATGATATTATCTCTGACAAAGTCTGAGCAGTTTTCTGACTTCTAATATCATTAGTTTTAAAGGTGTCATTACCTCTGTCTTTTATAAAATTAAGGCTGTCCTCAGTAGTGGTGATTGTACAAGAATAACAGATCTTAGTTTTTTTTTTTTTTTGGACTATTGGTGCATTTGTGAGAACTGGCCATTCTTGTTTAGAGTGAGAGCTCTCAATATCATAGCTGGGAGTTCAAACCTCTCAAAAATAATATTTTCTGTAATCTAAGGCAATTTCTAGTAGTAATATCTGTCATGTGGATAGGCTTGAGATTGTGTAAGTGCACAACCTCCAAGCCATCAAAATCGCATAGCATCCTCAGAACTAATTTGGAAATCATATGCAAGACTACAAAACAAGAGATCATCTGGTTACACAAAATACACCAGCAAGTACAAGAACCCACCGCCAAGATACAAGAATACTAGAAGAAGTACTACAACTATAAGACTGACTCTGAACTGCTATAACTAGTTTGATATACTGTATTATTACAAAAGAAAACCAAAAGTACCAAACTCAAAGTGAGACAAGAAGAACCCTATCTCATCTACCAAAAGGTTCATGAACTGCACTTATCAACTCAAGACCAAGATATACCATGACTATACAAGACCTCATTACTTAGTAGAAGCAAAATACATTTGAACAACTCTGTTCACTCTATCTGTGTCACCTCTATTGGAGAGTGATGGATGCTTCATCTGAACTCAAGAAAGCTGACATCATTGAAACCAATCTCAAGCCATCCATGTGACAGATATTACTACTAGAAATTGCCTCAGATTACAGAAAATATCATTTCCGAGAGGTTCGAACCCCCAGCCATGACATTGGGAGCCCTCGCCCTAGACAAGAATGGCCAGTCCTTGCAAATATGCCAGCAGATCAAAAAAAAAGAGAACCAAGACCTGTTATCCTTGTACAACCACCACCACCAAGGACAGCCTTAATCTTGCAAGAGATAGAAGTAATAATACCTTGAAACTGATGATGTCAGAAGTCAGAAAACTGCTCAGACTTTGCCAGTGATGATGTCATCAATAGTGATGTCATCGAAGACTATCCAGACAGTGCCTAAATCTATAAATAGCTTAGCAGTCATAGTATAGTTAGATTAGCCTTATATGATATGACTGTGAACTGACTCAGCAGTCAGATGATCTCTGTAAGAGGGTTGCTTTTTAGGATAACTATTACGTAGTTCTGGAAGGGTTTTCTGGAAGTTCTGGATATTCTGGAAGACCATTTTCTTATGGTCAAGATCAATTTCGTATGGAGTATATCCTCTACACTTATTAATTTCAAGATCGGGTTGACATCTCAACCAAAGTCCTTTTTTGGACTAGTTCTGGATGTTCAGGATTTTCTGTATTTCAGGAAGTTCAAGAAACTAAGACCAGCTTAGTTGAATTGATGTATCACTGCAGACAATACCCAACTAGGAAGTTTCATGATGGGGTTAGGAGTAGGACCTAATGGGGAGCGGATTTACTTAAGAGTAGTTTGTGGGTTATTAAATAGATTTATTTGCTATTCATGATATTGCTATACTAGGAGTAGTTGTGTGAGGGGATATTGTGGGGAAGTATTCAGAGTTGTGTTCAGATTGTTCAGGTCTGAGATTCTGAGGTCTGGGAGAGGGGGTATTTATACTAGTGAGAGGCTATCTGGACTATACTAAATATGGATGTAGCACTAAGTGCCTTGCTGAGTCAGAATGCAGTCATGTAGTACAATAGTGATCTGACATGTCAAGAGATCGTCTGACTGCTGAGTCAGTTCACAGTCAAGTCATATAAGACTAATCTCACTATACTATGACTGTGAAGCTATTTATAGTTTAGGCACTGTCTGGATAGTCTTCGATGATATCACTATTGATTGCTTCATCTCTGATGAAGTAGTCATCTAGGAAAAGTGGTTTGCGGATTACTTCTCCTTGTTTGCTGAGGTAGTAATACATTGGAACTTCATCTCCATCCCACAAGATAGCATCATCTGTCTCATATGCTGGATAAGATGTTGGTGGGTGAAGAAGTGGTACATTGTTTTCACTTTCATTGGATTTACTGTCTGCATACCTCTATAGGTTACAGCACTATGAGTTGTGGAGTTGTAGTAAGCTGATGGCTGTGGTTTATGTTGCTTATACTCAGGTGGTGGAGTAGTTGGTTCGACTTCGAGGGTTGTCTGAAGGTATATACAGGTTATGTTCTCTGGTCTCTTTATTGTAGTTGAAGTAATCAGGGGTAAATGCAGGTTGGTATTCATGCCAGTGGTCATTGTCCCAATAAGTCTCATATGTGGTTATGAACTATTGTAAATTCATCGGCAAGGTTGGCGGTGTGATCAGGGTTGGTAGAGATCCTTGGCTTGAAGTCATATTGGCATTAGAAGGATCATTGTCTTCTGCTTCATCTCTGTCGAAGTTGATTATATCATAGACATCCTTCATGGCATATCCAACTTGGGACATTCGCAGAATGTGGTCATCGGGGTGTGGGAAGGTTCTGTCTGTGGTTTCAACATACTCAAGATACTTGTGGTTGAGTTCTTGTATCATATCATTGATTTGGCTGTAGGACAGGGTAGTAACCATTTCGCTGATAGTAACTCGGAGGCGGGGAATAAAGGTGCTGTACTCATAGAAGAGTTCTCAGTATTTGCAGGCAATGAGCTTCTGGTGTTGAGATATCTGGGTAATGTCTGTGTCATGGTGATGTTCAATCATGTCTTCTAGGAGGCGGCCGATCTAGTAGTAGCTTGAGATTTGTCCAATCCAGTGGGCCTCATTAAGTATGTTCAGGGCATTTCATCAGGCTTCTATGAAGTAGAGGGGTACTCGGCTATAGATATTCATGAGGGGCAGAGGGGGTGTGGCTCAGTTGACAATGGCATTCTAAATGTCAGCATGGATACAGTTATAGATCTTAGTGGTCATGTTTGTGTATTTGGAAGTTGTAGTTGTTATTTGTTTTGGTTCTCTATTTCAATGTGTCTCGGGGCTCGATATATATGCATCTGTTCTTGATTGGTAAGATTCCATTTATGTGAATCTTGTGTTCCATAACTTCATATTGACTCAGCTTTGTATGCTGTAACTTCTGTTTGACTCAGCTTTGTGATCTTGCAGGTGATTTCCAGATTTGTTTGGAGGTCACGTATGATTTCAGTGGCTTGTTCAGAGGGTGACATATAATTTCTGTGGCTTGGAGGTTGTGCGCTTACAATCTCTTGATATGTCAGATCACTCTTGTACTACATGACTGCATTCCGACTCAGCAAGGTACTTAGTACTACATCTATATCTAGCATAGTCCAGATAGCCCCTCACTAGTATAAATACCCCCTCCCCCCAACCTCAGAATCTCAGACCTGAACAATCCAAACACAACTCCTGAGCACTTCCCCACAATATCTCTTTACATAATTACTCCTAGTATAGCAATATCATGAATAGCAAATAAACCTATTTAATAACCCCCAAACTACTCTTAAGTAAATCTACTCCCTGTTAGGTCCTACTCCTAACCCTGTTACGAAATTTCCTAATTGGGTATTGTTTGCAGCGATACGCCAATTCAACTAAGCTGGTCTTAGTTTCTTAAACTTCCTGAAATATGGAAAATTCTGAACATCCAGAACTAGTCCAAAAAAGGACTTTGGTTGAGACGTCAACCCGACCTCGAAATCAATAAGCGTAGAGGACATACTCTATACAAAATTGATCTTGATCATAAGAAAACAGTCTTCCAGAATATCCAGAATTTTCAGAAAACCCTTCCAGAACTACGTAATGATTACCCTAAAAAGCAACCCTCTTATAGATTGGTTTCAACAATATTAGCTTTCTTGAGTTCAGATGAAGTATCTGTCATTCTCCAATAGAGGTGATATAGATAAAGTGAATAGAGTTATTCAAATATATTTTGCTTCTACTAAGTAATAAGATCATATATAGTTGCAATATATCTTAGTCTTAAGTTAATAAGTGTAGTTCATGAACCTTTAGTAGAAGAAAGGTTCTTCTTATCTTGGTTTGAGTTTGTTACTTCAGTTTCCTTTTATAATAATATGATATTCCAAAACTAGTTATAAAGGTATAGGATTAGTCTTATAGTTGTAGTACTTCTTCTAATATTCTTATATCTTAGCAGTAGGTTCTCATACTTACTGGCATTGTAAGCGCACAACCTCCAAGCCACAGAAATCACACGTCACCCTCTGAACAAGTCACAGAAATTACATACGATCTCTGAGCAAATCTGGAAATCACCTGCAAGATCACAAAGCTGAGTCAATATGAAGTCACGGAACATGAGATTCACACAAACAGAATCTTACCAATCAAGAATAGATGCATATATACCGAGCCCCAAGATGCGTCGAAACAGAGAACTAAAACAAATAACAACCACAACTTCCAAACACACAAACATGACCACCGAGATCTACAACCACATCCATGCTGACATTTGAAATGCAATTGTCAACCAAGCCACACCCCCTCTATCCCTCATGAATATCCATAGCCTCGCATCCCTCTACTTCATGGAAGCCCGATGGAATGCCCTGAACATGCTTAATGAGGCCCACCAGATCAGATAAATCTCAAGCTACTACCAGATCGGCCGCCTCCTAGAAGATATGGTCGAACACTACCATGACACAGACATTACCCAAATGTCTCAACACCAGAAGCTCATCACCCGCAAATACTGAGAACTCTTCTACAAGTACAGCACCTTTATTCCCTGCCTCTGAGTTACTACCAGCGAAATGGTTGCTATCCTATCCTATAGCCAAATCGATGACATGATACAAGAACTCAACCACAAGTATCTCGAATACGTTCAGACCACTGACAGAACCTTCCTGCACCCTGACAACCACATCCTGCAAATGCCCCAAGTTGGATATATCATAAAGGACATCTACAATATAATCAACTTCGACGAAGATGAAGCAGAAGATAATGATCCCTCTGATGCCGACATGACCTCAAGCCAAGGATCTCTATCAACTCTGATCACACCGCCAACCTTGCCAATAAACTTACAACAGTTCATAACTACATATGAGACTTATTGGAAAAATGACCACTGGCATAAATACCAACCTGTATTCACCCCCGATTACTTCAACTACAATGAAGAGACCGGAGAACACAACCTGTACCTCCAGATGACCCTTGAGATTGAACCCACAACTCCATCACCTGAGTATGAGCGACATGAACCACAGCCACCAGCTTACTACAACCCCATGACTCATAGTACTGTAATGTATAGAAGGTATACAGACAGCGAATCCGATGAAAACGAAGACAATATACCCCTCCTTCGCCCATCAACACCTTATCCAGCATATGAAATAGACGATGCTATCCTGTGGGATGGAGATAAAGTTCCAATGTATTATTACCTCAGTGAACAAGGAGAAGTAATCCACAAACCACTCTTTCTAGATGACTACTTCTTCAGAGATGATACAATCGATGGTGATGTCATTGAAGACTATCCAGATAGTGCCTAAACCTATAAATAGCCTAACAATTATAGTATAGTTAGATTAGCCTTGTACGACATGACTGTGAACTGACTCAGCAGTCAGACAATCCCTTGATATGTCAGATCACACTTGTACTATGTGACTGTATTCTAACTCAGCAAAGCACTTAGTGCTACATCTATATCTAGCATAGTCCAGATAGCCCCTCACTAGTATAAATACCCCCTCCCCCAGACCTCAGAATCTGAGATCTGAACAATTCGAACACAACTCCTGAGCACTTCCCCACAATATCCCCTCACACAACTACTCCTAGTATAGCAATATCATGAATAGCGAATAAATCTATTTAATAATCCACAAACTACTCTTAAGTAAATCTGCTCCCTGTTAGGTCCTACTCCTAACCCCATCATGAAAATTCCTAATTGGGTATTGTCTGCAGCGATACACCAATTAAACTGAGCTGGTCTTAGTTTTTTGAACTTCCTGAAATATGGAAAATTCTGAACCTCCAGAACTAGTCCAAAAAAGGACTTTGGTTGAGACATCAACCTGATCTTGAAATCAATAAGCGTAGAGGATGTACTCCATATGAAATTGATCTTGACCATAAGAAAACAGTCTTCCAGAATATCCAGAACTTCCAGAAAAATCCTTCCAGAACTATATAATGGTTACCCTAAAAAGCAACCCTCTTACAGATATATTTTGTATAACCAGGTAATCTTTTTAGTAACTTGTTTTATAGTCTCACATATGGTTTCCAAATTAGTTCTGAGGATGATATGCAATTTTGGTGGCTTAGAGGTTGTATACTTATAAGAACCATACTTATTAGAAAGCTTACCAAAGCCAGAGGGCTCTACCACAAGCACTGAGGACTTGCAGATAACCTATACTAGATACTTGATGCCCAAGATCAGCTGACTCTCTATATAACTCATGATATACCAAGATAATATCTTATTAGTAATATCAAAAAAAAGAAGGTACTATACCAAAACAAGTATACTTCAGATATAGCTAAAGGTACTAGAAACTATAAAAAAGTAGAGAAGACACTAATTCAACACTAATAAAGAGACAACTCATCACTATTACCTCTCTCTTACTGCTCTGTAAACCAATCTGAGATAGAGGGGATATTAGTTATAGAAAGTAAACTCAGAAGATTGCCTACTAAATCATTATAACTAATAAGATAGCAGAAAAAGAGACAATATACTTTTGAAGAGATATATATATCTATTATATTATAATAATAATAATAATAATAATAATAGATACTGAGTACTATAATGATTTATAGCTAATGATAGTTAATATCTCTAAATAGGAATTATATATAATTAGTACTCTAAATAGAACTAGATATTCTAAATTAATATATTTTATTAATATTAAATTGCTCTAAGTTTATCTCATTTCATCCTGTTTAGAGTATATTTCAATAAATAGAATTAAGATCTAGAATATCATTGATTTTATAAATTTATAGAGATATCAATTCGCTGGAGCCATTGATGGATAGGATTCGCCGGAAGGTGGTGGGGCTCTCTATATATGGTATAGGGTAGAAGGTGGGGGTGTTTGCTGATGATATGGTGGTTGGACTTGGGTCTGTGGCAGATGTAGGGGCGCTTCAGGAGACTGTGGAATGGTATGAGGCGCACTCGGGGGCAAAGCTCAACTGGCACAAGTGTGAGATGATGGTGCTAGGGAATGGACTAGTGGGTGGGGACGTCATTGGAACAATTGTCCCCATAGGAGAGGTGGTGCGGTATTTGGGCATCTTTCTCTCTGTATATGGTTCTGTCTTGCCATGAGTGTGGTGGGAGAGTAGGGTGAACATTTGGGGGGAGGCCCTTCAAGGGTGGAGAGGCTACCATATCTCTTTAGCAGGGCAGGTGTCAATTCTGAATGTATATTGGTTCCCCAAGCTGTGGTATATAGCTTATCACCTCGATTTCCCCGCTTGAGTGGTGAAGAAGCTGATGAGGGTGGCTAGAGATTGGATCTGGGTGGAGAGGAGGTCTCAGGTCAGTTGGGATACTCTTGCGAGACTGGTAGTCAGGGGGGGCCTTGGACTAGTGGACTTTCCTAAGAGGCTGCACTGCTTGCGAGCCTGGTGGTTGAGGAGAGCTGTAGAATTGCAGGGAGGAGGTTGGGTTCCTCTGTTGCAGAAGGTTTGGGAGATGCGAACGTCTCCTCGGGGGTCCTCTGGAGACCTGCTCTCTTTGGTGGAGCTGAAAGGCATTCGGCGGCTGTGGTTCAAAGACTTTTGGTGGGGCGTGGCTGAGGGGGCACACCGAATTGGCCTGCGCTGGTGAGGCAATGAGGGGGAGGCAGTATGGGGGCCTAATATGTGGTGCTGGGATAGATTGCTCCTGGGGGGTACTTCCCTTGCTACATTTGATATTCGGGAGGGAATAGAGTGTCAGCAGGGACTTGGCCAGGATCTTTGGCTGAGTGGCTGGCAGATGGCAGGGATTGGCGAGGAGTGGGACTAGGCCGGTATCTGGTCTTGGAGTACAGAGGTATGGAGGTGGCTTCCCCCCAAGTTCTGGGTGGTATGGTGGCGAATGTTGCAGAGGAATGTCATGCTGAATTTCCATACGGGACATTTGGTAGATGGTGGACAATTTGACTGTGAGGAGTGTTATGATGTTGGGAGAGCTGGGGGTCATGTACAGACACCAGAACATTGGCTGGGAGAGTGTGAGATTTTGGGAGACTTTTGGGCTGAGATAGGGGATCGACTGGGTGTAGGGCATAGGCTGGTGGGAGAGGGAGGTCGATGGGAGGGCTTGAGATCTCGGCTCATAGGGGGGGTGGGTAATAGTTGGCTCACAGTTGGGTGGGTATTGGCAATGTGGGTAGGACTAGCAGGTCATTGGCTATATGTATTTGAGGAGGGCCAGTGGCTGGGGCTGGGTGAGAAGGTGTTACGATGGGAAGGGTTATTGGGGGATCTGATGACTGGATGGTGGGTGGGTTGGGGTCCTCAGGGGGGCTGACATCGTGGTCTGGTGGTGAGGATCTGTGAGCAGAGTGGTGGGAGGGTGGGGATAGTATTAGACAGGGTGGTCTTTCATCAGGAAGGGGTAGG
>RBNI01000278.1:0-34794 GCA_003990745.1 Jimgerdemannia flammicorona | reverse complement strand
TGTCTCGATTGAGCGAAGCAAATCAGAGTTTGTCTCGAGCACAAGATATTTGTTGCTGCCCGCCCTATACAAACGTAGTTAAACTATTTCAAGCCAGCCGAAATAAAATTTGGCAAGCCCAAAGCCCAATAATTTGGCGCTGTCTGACTAGCAAACAAACCAAATTTTGGATGTCATTTTCGAATTCTACAATTCACATTACCTATTACATTTCACTGCGTTATGAAATCAGAGTTTGTCTCGAGTGAGCGAAGCAAATCAGAGTTTGTCTCGAGTGAGCGAAGCAAATCAGAGTTTGTCTCGAGTGAGCGAAGCAAATCAGAGTTTGTCTCGATTGAGCGAAGCAAATAAGAGTTTGTCTCGAGTGAGCGAAAATCAGAGTTTGTCTCGATTGAGCGAAGCAAATCAGCGTTTGTCTCGAGTGAGCGAAGGCAAATCAGAGTTTGTCTCAATTGAGCGAAGCAAATCAGAGTTTGTCTCGAGCACAAGATATTTGTTGCTGCCCGCCCTATACAAACGTAGTTAAACTATTTCAAGCCAGCCGAAATAAAATTCGGCAAGCCCAAAGCCCAATAATTTAGCGCTGTCTGACAAGCAAACAAACCAAATTTTGGATGTCATTTTCGAATTCTGCAATTCACATTACCTATTACATTTCACTGCGTTATGAAATCAGAGTTTGTCTCGAGTGAGCGAAGCAAATCAAGAGTTTGTCTTGAGCGAGCGAAGCAAATCAGAGTTTGTCTCCAGCACAAGATATTTGTTGCTGCCCGCCCTATACAAACGTAGTTAAACTATTTCAAGCCAGCCGAAATAAAATTTGGCAAGCCCAAAGCCCAATAATTTGGTGCTGTCTGACTAGCAAACAAACCAAATTTTGGATGTCATTTTCGAATTCTGCAATTCACATTACTTATCACATTTCACTGCGTTCTGAAATCAGAGTTTGTCTCGAGTGAGCGAAGCAAATCAGAGTTTGTCTCCAGCACAAGATATTTGTTGCTGCCCACCCTATACAAACGTAGTTACCAAATTTTGGATGTCATTTTCGAATTCTGCAATTCACATTACTTATCACATTTCACTGCGTTCTGAAATCAGAGTTTGTCTCGATTGAGCGAAGCAAATCAGAGTTTGTCTCGAGTGAGCGAAGCAAATCAGAGTTTGTCTCGATTGAGCGAAGCAAAGTGTCCTTCGCGTGAAATGTATGTGAGATGTGTTATGCTAAATCGGGTGTGCTGATGTAAGCTGGGTCGACGGGTTTGGTGAATATGGAAGCATGCGCTTCCCAGGCCCGCCATTCGCGTAAAGCGAAGGGGCCGCACATTTATTGTTCCTCCTCCAAGAGGGAAGGGCGGGATGGGTTGCGTAAACTGATTGCAGGAACTAACTAAGTATACAGGCGTAGTCTACGCGCTTGATAGTCGCTCAGGGGGATATTACATATAATGCATACTGAAACGTTGCCAAGCTATTTGCCGCTGGCATCTTGCCGGGGAACTGAGACTAGGCTAACATTGCATAAGAAACAGCGCAACGGGAACTGAGACTAAGCTAAGATTGCATAAGAAACGGCGTGGCAGGGAACTGACACTAAGCTAAGATTGCATGAAAGACCTGAAAGATTGCATGATAGTGGTTTATCCGTGGCTTCGGCCACTTTGCCGAAGTTTGAGCTACGTTCATAACTCTAACAAATCAGAGTTTGTCTTGAGCGAGCGAAGCAAATCAGAGTTTGTCTCGAGCACAAGATATTTGTTTCTGCCCGCCCTATACAAACGTAGTTAAACTATTTCAAGCCAGCCGAAATAAAATTCGGCAAGCCCAAAGCCCAATAATTTGGCGCTGTCTGACTAGCAAACAAACCACATTTTGGATGTCATTTTGGAATTCTGCAATTCACATTACTTATCACATTTCACTGCGTTCTGAAATCAGAGTTTGTCTCGAGTGAGCGAAGCAAATCAGAGTTTGTCTCGAGCACAAGATATTTGTTGCTGCCCGCCCTATACAAACGTAGTTAAACTATTTCAAGCCAGCCGAAATGAAATTCGGCAATCACATTACTTATCACATTTCACAGCGTTCTGAAATCAGAGTTTGTCTCGATTGAGCGAAGCAAATCAGAGTTTGTCTCGAGTGAGCGAAGCAAATCAGAGTTTGTCTCGAGCACAAGATATTTGTTGCTGCCCGCCCTATACAAACGTAGTAAAACTATTTCAAGCCAGCCGAAATGAAATTCGGCAATCACATTACTTATCACATTTCACTGCGTTCTGAAATCAGAGTTTGTCTCGAGTGAGCGAAGCAAATCAGAGTTTGTCTCGAGCACAAGATATTTGTTGCTGCCCGCCCTATACAAACGTAGTTAAACTATTTCAAGCCTGCCGAAATAAAATTCGGCAAGCCCAAAGCCCAATAATTTGGCGCTGTCTGACTAGCAAACAAACCAAATTTTGGATATCATTTTATTTCACTGCGTTCTGAAATCAGAGTTTGTCTCGATTGAGCGAAGCAAATCAGAGTTTTGTCTCGAGTGAGCGAAGCAAATCAGAGGTTGTCTCGATTGAGCGAAGCAAATCAGAGTTTGTCTTGAGTGAGCGAAGCAAATCAGAGTTTGTCTCGAGCACAAGATATTTGTTGCTGCCCGCCCTATACAAACGTAGTGTAACGTGCCTGGCTCAACGGAGGCAAATTACAAG
Source organism: Jimgerdemannia flammicorona (assembly GCA_003990745.1). Lineage (NCBI taxonomy): Eukaryota > Fungi > Mucoromycota > Endogonomycetes > Endogonales > Endogonaceae > Jimgerdemannia > Jimgerdemannia flammicorona. The sequence goes on along the minus strand of RBNI01000278.1, from coordinate 32,092 downwards.
GTTGGGGGTTGATGTAGTTTGGCTTAAGCCCCCAGTTACTTTGTCAAAAGCAACAAAATGTTCTTGGTGTTTAGTGGTATAATGGTCAAATCTGGATATGGCGGTCGATTCTGGCGGATTTCCTTATTGGGACGGTTCTCTGGGTGTAGCGGCGATTTATGGGTGTGTGGCGGACTGGTAATTTAGCGGTTTTGACGGCGATCTCCAAAAGTATGCGATTTCTGCGTGACGATCTCTTGTGTAGCGCGACGATCTTTGTGTAGTGCGAGTGGACTTCTTATGCGATTTCTGCGTGACGATCTCTGTGTAGCGCGACGATCTCTGTGTAGCGCGGCGGTTTCCTTATGCGGATTTGGCGGATAACTCGGATAACTCGGTGACGCGGATTCTTCCTGAATCGGCTCACTGGGAACGGGTGAATAACTCGGGCGGCGGATAATTCGGATAACTCGGATAGCTCAGATGTCGCGGATTCTTCCTGAATCGGCGGGGTTCTGGGAAATAACTCGGATGGCGCGGATCGCGGATTATTGGCAAGTTACGTCAAAGACTGGCTTCGTTTGCGCGGGGTTACGTCGTAGACTGGCTCCACTGCGAAGTTGCGTCAGAAGACTGGCTTGTGGCAAGTTTCCTTAAGGATGCAGGGGAAGTTCGAAATTTCCCTGCTTAAATTTGAGGCTTTGACAAATTCACTTGACTCGGGACTGCTCGGACTATTGCCAGGATTGGACTGGACTGCCCGGTGGTGTCTTACAGCGCGGGGAATGTCAATTAGACATTTTTCATCATATCTTGATGAAAATACATCCGATTTTAATGACCTTGGGCGTGTTAGAAAGCCCTGAATCATAGCTTTCCAGAAAACCTTACGGCTTCAAAATTGGTTAACATTTCAGTAATATATGTTCATAAAAAGACATCTGATTTTAATGATCTTGGGCTTGTTAAAAAGCCCTGAATAATAGAAATTTACAGCTTCAAAATTGGATAAATTTTTCGGTAATATAATTATGTTCAAATAAAATTGGCATTTGATTCATTAAGAGCACTAGTGACAACATTTTTCATCATATCTTGATGAAAACACATCCAATTTTAATGATCTTAAACTTGTTGGAAAGCCCTGAATCATAGCTTTCTAGAAATCTTACAGCTTCAAAATTTGATAAATCAAATTAGCATTTGATTACTTTGGCTCAAATTCTGCTTTGCAATTTGATCTAAATATTTATTTATATCCACCCTTGCATTCTTGAAAGTTTACAACCTTCTTCCGTATATATTGTACAAAATTTACCAAAGACCTTTCCTTTTTTTTGCCAATCTAATATCTTTGTACTTTTAGTTTTACTTATATTGGTAATTCTAGAAAGACATTTTTCATTCTTTCTTATAATAAAAAGGCTACATCTTTCATCATCTGGTACTACAGTTCTCTTGTACTTTATTTTTTTAGTATTTTCTTGCTTATTTCCAATATAACCATCATTGTCTTGTAGCAGTACAGTTGATGCACGTTGCTTGATAAACTTCTTTCTATTTGTAAGATATTTTTTTTCTTTTTGCTGTTAAATTCAACTATCACATTTGTTCTTCTTCTTTAGCAAGATGTAAGAAAAATTTGTTAGCATTTTCAGAAAGTGATATATGTTGAAGCTGAAATACTTCAATTACATATTGTGGTCCTTCATTCCAGCATAAATCTGCTTCATAAATTCTGTTTGCAATATATTTGAAGTGTTTGAACTTGTGTCCAGTAAAAGTAAGCCACTTGTGATATAAACTTTCATTTTGATTTATTCCATGACTGTTTATATAAAAATCACAATCATCAAGTAATGCATGCATAATCTTCTTTATGCAGTCTTGAGCATCCTTATAGATTTGATTTTCACTTTCAGTAGCATCTAATTGAGGCTTATATAGTTTGTCTTGTGTCAGTGGTGAAATTTGAATTATAATTGATTGAATAATATGATATAAAGTATCTGCAGTAATATAGAGATATTTTGATAATGCCATATTATTCATAGTTGATATCTCTTCTCCTAATTATTCATGAGGAATTTGTAAATAATCAGCTTCAGCTTCAACATAGTCATCATCTTCATTTTCATCATTTTCATTAAGTTCTATTTCTTCTTCTTCTTCTTCTTCTTCTTCTTCTTCTTCTTCTTCTTCTTCTTCTTTTTCTTCTTCTTCTTCTTCTTCTTCTTCTTCTTCTTCTTCTTTTTCTTTTTCTTCTTCTTTTTCTTCTTCTTCTTCTATATCAGCATCAGTCATTATACCAATAAGAGTATCAACAATATTAACAATATGAGGTAAATTATCAACTGTTAAAATATTGTTAGCTTGTTGATTTTGTAAAAGTTCCTGCATAATTTGTTGATTGTTTTTAGCAATATCCCAGATATGATAGAAATTCTGTAAAGAATTATCTATATTATCAGAGTTATTACTATGTGATAAAATAGTATACTTATATTTGTCAGTATTGAAAGGAATTAATGTTGAGTTATTTTGTTCAGGTCCATGGATGATGTTGAATGGTTGACTGATTTTATATGACATTGATACTGATTGTAATTGTATAATATCACCTTTGCAGATATTATCTAAATTATCCACAGCTTGAAATAGTGATGTTGTTGTATTGAGAATAATATCTCTAAATCGACGAGGACATCCATCAGTACAGTTCTTATGATTATCATAGAAGATATGTTGTTCCAGATTTTCTAGCAGTCTCTGTAGATTAGATTTGTTACCTTTTTGATGAATATTCACCATTATACATTGAGTATAATTTCTGATAATTGGTTCAACAAACTTAGTTAAAGCCAAGTTTTTTCCACATTCAGCAACAATAAATTTTCTTAAATTCTTCTTTTTGTGAGCAAAATCACGGGTATTGAGTATTATTTCACCATTAGGAAGAATTCCTTGAATTTCTTTAGCTTTTGTGAAAGCTTTTGCATCTGCATCTGTACAGAGAGAGTGAATCCAGAGATTTCTTCTTTTCATTTCTTCCATAGAATTTATCAAAACTTTTCCTGCGATTGCATTACTAGATCCATAAAAGTTTTGATCTTTATGAGATTGAATTATCCAATTTCCACTAGAGTCTTTCTGAGATATATCAATATTGTTTCTAGAGACAATACTTGTTGCAATAATTTTAGATTTCGAATTTAGCTCCTGTCCTTGTAACATTAGAGTTCCAGTACAATCTTGTGCATTTTGCTGATATGTCCAAGCTGCATCCCATATAGCTTGCATAATAATATTATTATTTGCAAATAAACTATATTTTTCTCTACTTTTGTGTACTAGCAATCTACAGATATTTCCTTGACTTTGTTGTTGTTGATGAAAGATTTTGTTGCTGATAAAAGAAATATCCATTGCTGCAAAGAATTTTCTCATTTCTATAAAATCTATAGTTGCAATAATAGTAGCAGCAGCAACTCTAGCTTGAGCTAATAATTGTTTTTTTTTCCTAGTTCCAGTAGGATATATCTTTGGCATTCCATCAAATATACTGAATTCTCCACAGTTTATACAAGTGAATGTTAATTCTACAGATGGTGCATACTTTTGCTCATTGCAATTAGTACAAATGATTGATTTTTTTTACAAAACATTTGTTGTTTCCATAGCTGAAAGTTTCTGTAATAAAGTTGATCAATGTTTGCTGACTAATAATTACCATCCTTGATTCTTCAATAATATTAATAGACTGATATTGTTGTTGCTGATTATGTCCTGAACAGATAAACCTTTTATCAGAAAGTTGTTGAAAGTTTTCTATCATCTGTTTTGGTAATATAGGTTCAGAGCAACAAAGATGACATATTACAAATATTTTGTAAAATTCTGTATCAAGTCCAAATAACTTTGGTCCACTAATACTTTCTTTCAATGCTAAAGTCCATGGTCCTGATGGTTTCCTACTTTCAAATATCTGATTTGTTGAAAGATTATATACTGAAAACAATGGTTGTCCCATTGATATAGAGATACTGAAAAAATATTGTTGGTGATCTTTTTCTCGCTCATATATACCTGCCCATCCATCTTGAATAATATATTCTTTATAATGTTCTTTAACAATTTTCCCGAAATTTGTAATGTATATAGAGCATCCAATTGTTGTCATCAGTTTATAGGCATCAGCAATATCCATGATTTAAACAACAGGTAAATGCAGAAAAGTAGTAGAGCAGAAGAATGGTAAGCAAGCAGGAGAATGATAAGCAAGCAGGCGAGCAAGCAGGAGAATAGCAAGTGAGCAGGCAAGTGAGCAGAAGAATAGCGAATGAGCAGGCAAGTAAGCAGGAGAATAGTGAGTAAGCAGGCAAGTGAGCAGGAGAATGGTGAGTGAGCAGGAGAATGGCAAATGAGCAGAAGAATGGCAAGTGAGCAGGAGAATGGCGAATGAGCAGAAGAATGGTGAGTGAGTGAGCAGGAGAATAGCAAGTGAGTAGGAGAATGGTGAGCAAGTAGGAGAATGGTGAGTGAGCAAGAGAATGGCAAGCGAGCAGGAGAATGGCAAATGGTGAGTGAGGCAAGTGAGCAGGAAAATGGTGAGTAAGCAGGAGAATGGCAAGTGAGCAGGAGAATGGTGAGCAAGCAGGAGAATAGCGAGCAAGCAGGAGAATGATGAGTGAGCAGAGAATGGTGAGCAAGCAGGAGAATGGTGAGCAAGCAGGAGAATGGCAAGTGAGCAGGAGAATAGTGAATGGTGAATGGCAAGTGGACAAGCAAAAGAATGTGAATGAGCAGCACATTGGCTGAGCAGTGAGTAGTAAGATGTTGAAGTGAGTGAGGTGAGTGAGCCTTGAAAACATATAACCACTACCCTCTAGAAATGAGTGTCAAAGCATAGATTTTACCTGGCTTGAAAAAATGAGTGGCAAGGCATTGGAAATGAGCTCTAGAAACATATGAGTGCAACTCTCCAAAAGATTGCAAAATATAGAATTTATCTGACTTAAATAGCAAGCAAGCGAGTGAGCAAGAGAATAGTGAATAGCAAGTAAGCAGGAGAATAGCAAGCAGGCAAGCAAGAGAATGGTGAATGAGCAGCATGTTGGAAATGGTGGACTGAGCAGCAAGTAGTAAGATGTTGAAGTGAGTGAGGTGAGTGAGCCTTAAAACCATATGACCACCACTTCCAGAAATGAGTATCGAAAAAACTGCACCAGAAACATATAAGTGCAACCCTCCAAATGAATGCCAAATATAGAATTTACCTGACTTAAATGGCAATATGAGCAAAGCTATGATGGCTACAGGTCAGTGAGGCTACAGTAATACAGTGAGGCTATGGTAATGCAGTATGAGGTTACAGGCAAGGCTACGGGTGAGGATGGGCAAAGCTACAGACTGGGCAAGGCTATGATAATGTGGCGAGGCTACGGATGAGGCTACGGTAATGCAGCACAAGGCTATGGAGGCTATGGATGACAGTAATACAGTAATATGGTGAATGTACTCTGACCAAAGGTAGTTATTCTCTAAGCCCCCATATGCTGATTGGTTATTGTTCCTCATATCAACCACATGTTGACCGCAGTGACCATGTTTTGTCACACTTTCCACTGCAGGGCTTTTTTGCTGGTATTCAAAGGGTGGCTCTACAGGTCCAGGGAGGTCTAGTGCTAACTAATGATTGGGGAGTGGCTCTGCCCCTCGATCCATACTGTCATACATCCATTCTCCCAGAGACAGACCTCTCATAGCTGGTCTCTAGCATGCTCTGACCAAATCCTCAATGGAGAATGAGCACATACACACTCTGGCTGAAGGTATGTGTGAGCTCTATGAGCTGTGTGAGCTGTGCGAGCTATGTGAGCTGTGTGAGCTGCTTCTCCTGTTTATTTTTCTGATGACTACTGAGGCAGACCAAACTGAGAACCACACTGAGGGATGACCAAACCGACAGCCACACCGAGGTAGACCAAACTGACAATCACACTAAGGCAGACCAAACTGATGATCACAGACCAAACTGAGGCAGCATTCAGCACCATTAGCACTACTTACTGGATTGGATATTGCAAGTTGAAGCAAAAACTGACCAAACTGTGCTATAATACTCATAATTACATCAGCTCGCACAACATGAACAATCCAGTCCAATTCTGGCAATAGGATAGTTCTGCATTCAACCCAACCCACTGCTCGATCCAACTTGCTGCTCAATACTTATCTCAACTTACTGCTCAGTACTTGTCTCAACTTGCTCAGTACTTATCTTAACTCACTGTATGATCCATTGTATTCCAACTCACAGCTTGATCCCCAACTCACTGCTCACTGCTCATATTCAAGAAGTCTGATTTCATAAATGTTCGGCACAGGAGAATTCGGCAGAGGGGAGCAGAGGAGAGGAGAATTCAGGAGAGGGGACTTTGGCAGAGGGGACTTCAGCAGAGGGGACTTCAGCAGAGGGGACTTCGGCAGAGGGAACTTCGGCAGAGGGGAATTTGGAGAGGTGAACTTCGGGGACTTTTCCAAGGAGACTTCAGCAGAGAATTCGGCACAGGGGAATTCGTAGAGGTAAACTTCATTAGAGGCAGAAGAGGACTTCACCAGAGGAGACTTTGGTAGAGAATTCAGTACAGGGGAATTTGGTAGAGGGGAATTTGGGGAATTTGGCAGAGGGGAATTTGGCAGAGGGGAGGGGAATTTGGCAGAGGGGAATTTAGCAGAGAAGACTTTGGCAGAGGGGACTTTGGCAGAGGAGACTTCGGCAGAGACTTCAGCAGAGGGGACTTCAGCAGAGGGGACTTTGGGACTTTTGTATTTGTTCTATATATTGAGAGTTTATAATACAACATGAACATGATTTTTTTTTATTTTTTTATTTATATAATATATATAATATATTCTATGAGAAGTTTCTCAATCTGTGTAAAGCATTTGTGCTTCTAGTATGATATAGTAATTGACCAAGATGATCCATCCGGGCTTTGTATATAGAACTTATTGTTTTCAATGTTTTATGAATTCTACATCCTTGCTTTTGTCAGATGAATTTGCTTGAATGCCATGGAATATGTGATGGAAGAATTCTGACTCTATGATAGCTTTTATCTTGCTGAGATGTTGTCTCAGAAATTGCCATATTAGTCACAATAGGCCTCTGAGCATTTATGCATATATTGTAGTAAAGCAATAGACTTTCATCAATATGCTTGATATCTATGAAATATTTTAAAAATAAGAATTATATTAGATTTCTAATATATATAAATATAAAGATAATATTAAAAAATATATATATATATATACAAGCTTGCAGTGGTTTTGTTATTGGAAATTTAATTACTGGTAATATCTAAAAATAAAATATTATTAATAAGAAATCACAACAATTTATTTTATATTAAAAAAAAAAATAAAGATTTATACCTTTTTTTGCTCAAGACACTCAAAGATCCACTGAGGATGTATGATATGAATATGCCATTTAATAGCATATTAATACTTCTTACTATTTAAATCCATAGCAAGAAGATGTGTTGTTTGATGATAGTAGAGGTCATCTTGAAATATTCCTCCAAAATGCTCTATAACTACTTTCAACATTTTTCGAAAATCTATGAAATGATAAATAAATAATTGCTTCAATTAGAATTCCACAACCTAAGCTGATCTAGGGGTTTATAAAATCTGGAAAAATGACTGACCCTGCAGTACAATGGACCCAAAAATGGCCAACCTGGCTTTGAACCCAAATCTGTCTTTGAACCAAACCCAAACCCAAGGTTTGACTTGTTAATTTGAATCCAAACTTTCAAATTCGATTACTTGACAAAAACATGTCCAAATTTGGTGGTCTTTTGACCATGGGATTTGCCTAAATAAGGCGAATCCAGAATAGCAAAGATCATCGAATTTGGACATGTTTTCATCAAGTAATCAAATTTCAAAGTTTGAATTCAAATTATAGAATATAATCAAATTAATGTGTCAAACCTCAGATTCAGGTACAAAGACAGGTTCAGATCAGGTTCAAAGATGGGTTTGGGTTCAAAGCTGGGTTGGCCATTTCTTGCGTCTATTGTACTGTAGGGTCAGCCATTTTCTGGGTTATGTTTCAGGTTCTTCAGGTCAGGTTTGCAATGCTCTAGCTTCAATATATAAAATATATACCAGGTGTAGCTCCAGTGGTACAGATGGAAATGCTGCTGAGAAAGTTGTGAGGAATTGGCATAATTTGTAGAATGGATGGTGAGAAAGGTGGTATGTTTATTATTGATTGTAATGCCACATGATATTACATATAGTTGACTGTAATGTTATGCAATATTAAAGGTAAATATATAAATAAATAATTATGTATTACATGTCCATAACTTCTTTTCTCCATACAGCAAGCATACCTCTTATGAAAAGCTTTGTATCTTTTTTCATTCCAGTTCTCTCTCAATATTATATATTGGATAGCTATATTAATGTATTTCTCTATACCAGTGACCTTACTCTCTTGTTGAATTACCAGTGATCTTACCCTCTCATCGAATACTGGTGTTTACTGTATTGTACACAGAAACTAACTGTGCTATAACATGCAGTACTGCTGTCTTACAGGTTTGTTATTTATCCTAATACATAATTTCTTTTATATATATTATCTGAATTCTATCTATTATTTATTCTATCAGACATATGGGTTGGTCACAATGTCTATGTGATATTCGCATTGCCTCACATCATTTCACACTTGTCAATATACATGAGCGAATATGTATATTGTACAAAGTACCCCACTATATTAGGATACAAAGCATATGTAAGGATCATCCCCTTGACCAGTGGACTTCCAAGTGTCCTGAATGCACTGCATTGTGGTGCTTTGCAGAAAGCTGTCCTTCCAACAACAATGATACTGGAATGGCTATTTTCACCTCCCAAGGATGAGAGGGTACAGTGTATATGAAAATATGTATGATACATGCACCTATTCTGAGGGATCCTACCATAGAATATATGGTACAGGGTTTATGGTAGAAATATATTCTTTATTAAAATAAAATATTTTTGTACATAGAATGAAGGGAGTGTGTAGAACAAATGCTAGACAAAGGGAGAGGGAGCATAAATATAGAGTGAAGAGGGGGGGTGTGCATAGAATAAATACAGGATAGAACAAATACTGAAGTCTCCTCTATAGAATGAGTATGGCAGGCAATTTTCGCGTCACCCAAAAATGGAATAAGCCACAATTCATGTATTATATTTTGTGTGCTTGCTTGCCTGTGTTGGCTAGGAGACTGATTTCATTAGTTATCAGTAAGCTCCTCTTTTTAGTTTATTGTTGTTTGAATACTATGAATCATACTCTGCAATCACCTCCAACTAGAAATAGCATCTTGTAGGTTGGACGAGATCCAGAAAGCCGAGATCCAGCAAGCTGAATCATGCAATCTATATACTCATGCGGCCTTTGTCTATTGTTCGATTCAACCCAGCCAGAAAGGCCTCCAGTGGAAACAGTATCTGGTACGTATTATTATTCATTCTAGTTGCTTTGGACAGGATCTGCATTTGATTCTGGATGATCCGAATCTCACTTTTCTACAATTTTCACACACCCCTTGTCTGTTGTTTGATTCAAACAACCCCCCTTCTGTTGTTTGATTCATCCTCAGTGGAAACTGCATCTGGTATGTGTTCTATTTTATTTGCTGGGTGGTTGGACACAATTTGGCGATCCGAATCATGCATTTCTACTATTCTTATGCGGCCTTTATCTGTTCTTCAATTCAACCCCACCTGAAACAACCTCTCAATTCAACCCCAGCAGAAACAGCATCTGGTATATATTGTTCTATTTATTTGCTGGGTGGTTGGACAGGATACGGCGATCCAAATCACATTTTTCTACAATTCTCACATGGCCCTTGTCTGTTGTTTGATTCAACCCTGCCCAAAACAGCCTCCCTCCCCTGTTCAATTTAACCTTAGCATGGTATGTATGTATTGTTCTATTTATTTACTGGATGGGATCCAGTGATCCGAATTACATTTTTCTGCCATTCTCATGTGGCCTTTGTCTGTTCTTCAATTCAACCCCATTGGAAACAGCCTCTCAATTCAACCCCAGTGGAAACAGCACCTGGTATATATTGTTCTATTTATTTGCTGGGTGGTTGGACAGGATTCAGCAATCCGAATTATGTTTTTCTACAATTTTCACACAGCCCTTGACTGTTGTTCGATTCAACCCTGCCCGAAACAGATATTGTTCTATTTATTTTCTGAGTGGTTGGATGGGATCCGGCAATCTGAATCGCATTTTTCTATCATTCTCATATGGCCCTTGTCTGTTCTTCGATTCAACCTCACCCGAAACAGCCTCTCAATTCAACCTCAGTGGAAACAGCACCTGGTATATGTTGTTCTATTTATTTTGACGGGATCCGGTGATCCGAATCACATTTTTCTACAATTCTTACATGGCCCTTGTCTGTTGTTCAATTCAACCCCACCCAAAACAGCCGCCCTCTCCTGTTCAATTTAATTTCAGTGGAAACAGCATCTGGTATATGTTCTATTTATTTGCTGGGTGGTTGGATGGGATCCAGCAATCCAAATCACATTTTTCTACTATTCTCACACGGCCCTTGTCTGTTCTTTGATTCAACCCCACCCAAAACAGCCTCTCAATTCAACCCCAGCAGAAACAGTACCTGGTATATGTTGTTCTATTTATTTGCAGGTGGTTGGATGGGATCTGGCAATCCGAATTGCGTTTTTCTACAATTCTCACGTGGTCCCTTTTTATTTTAATATTTCCAGCCAAAACATGGCCCAAACAAGACAAACTGCAAAAAAGTCCACCTTTGGGCCAGCGAAGATGAGGTCATTGATTGCTAAAGTAGCCAAAGTATTATACAAACCCAAACGAATGAATTTGGTGAGTGGGTTGGCTGTTGCCTCCTTTATAGTTTCCCTCTTTCATTCTTCCCAGTATTCTATTGTGTCTGGCTATTGGCCTCGATAATGGTTCCCTCCTTTCCTCCCTCCCTCTCTCCCTCTCTCCCTCTCTCTTTCATTCACAGGTTCCCTCCCTCCTATGTTCCAGGTATTCCATTGTGTCTGGCTATCGGTCTCAATGATGGTTTCCCTCCCTCCCTCCATTCATGGGTGTTCCATTATGTCTGGCTATCAGCCTTGATAATGGTTTCCCTCTCTCCCTCTCTTCCTCTCTCCATTTACGGGTATTCCATTGTTTCTGGCTATCAGTCTTGATGATGGTTTCCCTCCCTCCCTCCCTCCCTCCTTCATTTGTGTGTATTCTGGGTATACAGGTGTTCTGGGTGTTCCATTGTATCTGGCTATCAGCCTCGATGATGGTTTCCCTCCCTCCCTCTCTCCCTCCCTCCATTCATGGGTGTTACATTGTGTCTGGCTATCGGCCTCGATGATGGTTACCCTCTTCCCTCCCTCCCTCCTTTATTCCCAGATGTTCCATTGTGTCTGGCTACTGAGTGTTCTATTGTGTCTGGCTATCAGCCTTAATGATAGTTTCCCTCTCTACCTCTCTCCCTTCCTCCATTCACAGGTATTCCATTATATCTGTCTATCAGCCTTGATGATGGTTTCCCTCCCTATCTCTCTCCCTTCCTCCATTCATAAGTGTTCCATTGTGTCTGGCTATTAGCCTCAATAATGGTTTCCCTCCCTACCTCTCTCCCTCCCTCCATTCACAGATGTTCCATTGTGTCTGGCTATTGGCCTCGATGATGGTTTCCCTCCCTCCCTCTCTCCCTCCCTCCATTCACAGGTGTTCCATTATGTCTGGCTATTGGCCTCAATGATGGTTCCCCTCCCTCCCCCTCCTTCATTCCATTGTGTCTGGCTATTGGCCTTAATGATGGTTCCCTCCCTCTTTCATTCCATTGTGTCTGGCTATCAGCCTCAATAATAGTTCCCTCCCTCCCTCCTTCTCTTCCTCTCTCCTTCATTTACAATATTCTGGGTGTTCCATTGTGTCTGGCTATCTCTATTTTTTTCTATTCTATCTACTGACAGATCTATTTATATATATACTTTTATTCTTCAATTGTTTTATCAGACAATCTCCAGTGCTTTAATTGGTGGTCTCTCTTTTTCAACCTGTTGCAAATGTGGTGCTGGTGGATGTGTATATAAAGGGTGCAATATTGCTGGTTGTCAGAATGTAATCTGTGTTGGTCATGTCGATGATGATAGACCACTGCTCTGCACTCCTAATATAATGGAGGATTCTTAGACATGTCCAATGCATAGTGGCATATTGATTAGTATATATATATTTTTAAAATATTACAATATTTTTTATAATTATAATTATTAAATTATAATAATTTATTTTAGAAATCTATACATTTTGATGCCAACATCAATCTTGATATTCAAACTATTGAATTCAAAGAGATGGCTTGGAGTGATATTGAAGGTGCTGGATATACAGTATTTGCAGGATATAGATATGGTCAGATTAAAATCATTCCACATATATTTCAAGATGGAGATTCTCTTCAGAAATGTGCTAAAAATATTAATGACAAGTAAGTAATAAATATTATATTATTTATTTTATAAAATATATTTGAAGTTATTAATATAATTTTATTTTAATTATTAATAGATGGCATCCAGAATCTCAAAAGTGGTTGATTATAAAGACTCATACTAATGAAGAAGGTGATCTTTGGTTTGAACATGATGAAAATGAAGATGCCTGATCTCTTATACAGCAAGATGTAAGTTATATTATTATAATTTAATTTTTATTTTTATTTTTTTTATTATTATTTTTTAATATATTTATGCTATTAATAGTTTTTAAAAGCACTCTTTGAGCCATCTGAATTCAACAACATCAATATTGTTCTGCTTGTGTGTGGTACATTGGTGTTTCCCAAGATTCACAAGACTAAAGATCAACTTTTGTATTTATATCAATCTTTCATTGATACTATCAAAAGGTTGGGTTATTATTATATTTATTTAATTATTTAAATTTATAAATGATCTAAATTTATGTATTTTTTTATTTTATTTTATTTTATTTTCTTTTAATCTAGTATCACTCAAGACAGTTGCATTTTTTTTACCAGACATAAATTGGAACCACCAAGGATAGTATATGCTCTTATGAGATCTATTGAAGATTCTGAGTTTGGTCATAAATCTTTGAAGAAAACTGTGGCAGATCATTTCAATACTCTCAATGATATAGATGGGACTCTAGTCTGGGTTCTGAAGAATAGAGGAGGAGTATATATACATAGAAAGGTTACTTCTTGCATAAAGCATCCCCTTGGGCAAAAGATTCAAAATAGGTTCTGTGTGGAAATCATCAATTATTCTGTTCAAATTATACAATGCAATGCCTTTTTTTTTTTTTTTAATGGACTTATAGTCCCGTGGATTTTTATTAGAAGGGAACCTAGACTATATAGGCCAAAACCCTCCCCCACCACCTACTGAACAATATCCTCCCATTAACCTAGGCCACTAAATTGTCCAGCAGTCCCACCACTCCAGCTATGCCTGTTGAACACCAGCTACGTTAACCCCCACGACATAGACTAGACTTGTCTGCTCACCAGGGCTGGATCATCGTTTACACACAAGAGCACACCTACATGTCAGATCTAGCAGTGCCAGAACTGAATAAAGAATAGCCCCCCAAAACCTAAAAGAAAGCCCAAGGTAAAGAAAAAACCCCCCAACCAACCAATAGAGAGCAAAGTGGATTCAAAGTGGGTAAGTAAAGGACTTATACACAGCACCTTCCTCAAAGGACTTATACATGGGCTAGGGCCTGAAGAGACCCCACTCCCACTCCCCGAGCCTGTGGGCCTTGATCACGTTGCCGTGTCAGCTCCCGGTTCCAGTCGGGTACTGCCAAATGAGGAAGATCCCACTCCCCAAGCCTGCAGGCCTTGATCGCATTGCCACATCAGCTCCTGGTTCCAGTTGGGTACAGCCAGGACACTGGCCCCTACACCACCCCACCCCCCACCAGCCAATCGAAAGGCCCCACCAAAATATTGTCTGCCCCAGCCCCGATGACTGCCCCCAGCCTGGCACCCCACTGGTCTACTGTAAATGCCCTTCCTCCTATCTGTGACAGCCATCTCCCCTCCCATCCCGACATCACCCAAAAAGCAGTCACCTATGCCAGAACCATGCTCGCCGGGAAGCTCGCCAAAGCCAGAGGGCCCCACTACAGGCACCAAGGACCTGCAGGTAACCTACACTGAGCACTTGATGCCCAAGGTCAGCCGACTCCCTACGTAGCCCGAGACACACCGAGACAGCACCTTGTTGGCGATGGCAAAAGGAAGAAGGCACCGCACCAAAACAGATACACTCCAGATGCAGCCAAAGATACCAGAAACCACAAAAAAGTGGAGAAGACACCGATCTGACACCGATAAAGGGGCAACTCATCACCATTGCCCTCCTCCCACTATGCCCATGCAGGCACAGCAAACCAACCCGAGGTAGAGGGGGTAATAATAGGGGAAAGGGGACTTGGAAGGTTGCCTACCAAACCTTGTGACTGGTAAGGTAGCGGAGAAAGGAGCACCTTCATAGCATTTTTTGTGATTTTATATATAATATATTTGGCCACCTATTAGAATTGATTTGAATATATCTTACTGAAAAGTTATCCAATTTCGAAGCCGTAAGGGTTTATGGAAAGCTATGATTCAGAGCTTTCTAACAAGCCTAAGATCATTACAATCGGATGTGTTTTCATCAAGATACGATAAAAATGTTGTCACTAGACCTTTCACAAATCTAACAGCTTTCGGCTTACCATTTCTGGCAGCGGCTTGTGCAGCTAATAAATAATGTTATGTTCGCGCCTCTGGGGACTGCTATGCCTATATGTGTCAATTATCGGGCTGAGAATTTTCATTCTTATTTCATTCTGCTGAAGAAGATATATATAAATGTATATTATATTTTAAAAAAAGTATAATAGTAATGTTTTTATTCTTGTACTAGTTAAAAGGTATATTAGCAAGTGTAATTATGATTTTTAGGAATTTATTTCTATGTAATGAAGACCATTTATCAGAGTAAGAAGTAATTTCCGGGAGAATTTATCAGGGAATAAATTTTTTTTTTGGCGGAACTTCCCCTGCATCCTTAAGGCAGGTTCTCTGGGAATAGCGGATAACTTGAAAACGGCAGATGACGCGGCTTCTCCTGAATCGGCGGACTTCTTAAATAACTCGGATCCTCTTCTCTTGGCAAAGTTACGTCTAGACTGGCTTCGTTTACGCGGAGTTACGTCGTTAGACTGGCTCTACTGCGAAGTTGTGTCAACAGACTGGCTTTGTGGCAAAAGGCGGACTTCTTGAAAACGGCGGCTTATTCCTTAAGCAGCGGATTACTCAAATGGCGGCGGATTTCTTGGATTCTTCAGGCTTATCTGGCAAGCGAACCAAAACGGACTCGTTCTTTGTATCAGAAAGTGGACTGGAGTGGGAAAAGGGGACAAATGCTCAATCTTTAGAGGCTTCTTGGTTTGTACTTCAATTCAGACTGAGGTTTATTCACTCTTGTCTCTGGGGTATTTTATACAAGTTGGTTGCTACCTTTGCTACATGGCTAATTATAGAAGGCTATTTATGGCAGGTGTTTCTGGTTCTGTACAAGTGTTCAGGT
This sequence comes from Jimgerdemannia flammicorona, assembly GCA_003990745.1. Lineage (NCBI taxonomy): Eukaryota > Fungi > Mucoromycota > Endogonomycetes > Endogonales > Endogonaceae > Jimgerdemannia > Jimgerdemannia flammicorona. The sequence continues at coordinate 16,402 of RBNI01000278.1, read as the reverse complement.
CCTGTACAGATACCCTTTCTGGTATGTCTAGCTAATTATAAGTTGTCATGACAAAGCAGTCCTAGCTGTCCAGACATCCTTGACTGTCTTTTGACAAAGCAGTTCTAGCTGTCCAGACACGTTTGACTGTCTTTTGTGCACCCAGTATGATATACAGTTATAATGTTTTTTGTAGTACAATTTCTGCTGCTTGTCACAGTAGTTAAACTATTTCAAGCCAGCCGAAATAAAATTCGACAAGCCCAAAGCCCAATAATTTGGCGCTGTCTGACTAGCAAACAAACCAAATTTTGGATGTCATTTTCGAATTCTGCAATTCACATTACTTATCACATTTCACTGCGTTCTGCAATCAGGGTTTGTCTCGAGCACAAGATATTTGTTGCTGCCCGCCCTATACAAACATAGTTAAACTATTTCAAGCCAGCCGAAATAAAATTCGGCAAGCCCAAAGCCCAATAATATGGATGTCATTTTCGAATTCTGCAATTCACATTACTTTTTGTCTCGATTGAGCGAAGCAAATCAGAGTTTGTCTCGAGCACAAGATATTTGTTGCTGCCCGCCCTATACGAACGTAGAAATAAAATTCGGCAAGCCCAAAGCCCAATAATTTGGCGCTGTCTGACTAGCAAACAAACTAAATTTTGGATGTCATTTTGGAATTCTGCAATTCACATTACAGTTTGTCTCGAGCACAAGATATTTGTTGCTGCCCGCCCTATACAAACGTCGAAATAAAATTCGGCAAGCCCAAAGCCCAATAATTTGGAGCTGTCCGACTAGCAAACAAACCAAATTTTGGATGTCATTTTCGAATTCTGCAATTCACATTGCTTATCACATTTCATTGTGTTCTGAAATCACACAAGATATTTGTTGCTACCCGCCCTATACAAACGTAGTTAAACTATTTCAAGCCAGCCGAAACAAAATTCGGCAAGCCCAAAGCCCAATAATTTGGAGCTGTCTGACTAGCAAACAAACCAAATTTTGGATGTCATTTTATTTCACTGTGTTCTGAAATCACACAAGATATTTGTTGCTGCCCACCCTATACAAACGTAGTTAAACTATTTCAAGCCAGCCGAAATAAAATTCGGCAAGCCCAAAGCCCAATAATTTGGCGCTGTCTGACTAGCAAACAAACCAAATTTTGGATGTCATTTTCGAATTCCGCAATTCACATTACTTATCACATTTCACTGCGTTCTGCCCAACTTCTCAAAACCCGGATGCTGTTGCCAGCTTCTGGATGTTGATTCGAGGCACTCAATAAGCCATCCAATTTGTGATAGTGATAATAGGTCGTGTAGGGACGTAGTTAACGTGAGCAGATGACTCGCGCTTACTAGAAATTCCTCGATGAAGAGCAATAACTCCAATGCACGATGGAGTTTCAAAAGATTACCAAGACCTTTCGGCCAAGGTTGTAACCTTATATCAATTTCTTTAAGTTTCAGCCTTTTGAACATACTTCCTTTGGAACTGAAAACATCCTTGGCAAATGCTTTCGCAGAAGTTAGTCTTTCATAAATCCAAGAATTTCACCTCTGGCAATTAAATACTAATGCCCCCAACTATCTCTATTAATCGTTACAAAGGTCCTAGAACCAACAAAATAGAACCAAAGTCCTATTCCATTTATTCCATGCCAATGTATGCAAGCATATGTCTGCCTTTAAACATCCAACCCAAAGCAGTACGGACCAGAAGGCCCGACCGCCCGGTCCTATGAGCTTTTTAACTGTAACATCTTTCATAAGCTGGAATTACCGCGGCTGCTGGAACCAGACTTGCCCTCGAACTATGTATCCATGCCGATTACAAGACCCCAAAGGGCGTATCGGGATTGAGTAATTTGCAATGAATCATCGTCCGCGCAAGGCAGTACGATTGGAATAGTTATTAAGAATCACCCAAGAAGCGGTTGCCCGCATTAGGTTTTTATCTAATAAATTTATATTTTATTAGCTCTAGAATTACTACGGATATCCAAGTAGTAAGGTATTATCAAATAAACTATAACTGATTTAATGAGCCATTCGCAGTTTCACAGTACAAAGTTAATTATACTTAGACATGCCTAGCTTAGTCAGGTAACTACAATATTCTCTCATAAAAATGAGCGAAAGCGGGAACCCGACACACTCGGCAGTTATCCATGTATAGTTTAATCAGGTAACTACAATATTCTCTCTTTTATATGCGAAAAAAATTCCGCATAAAAATGAGCGAAAGCGAGTCAATCGAGAAAACCCGACACACTCGGCAGTTATCCAATCCTTTTTCATTGACAAAATGAATGCCAATGTATGCAGAGAAAAAGGATCAAAAAGCCCAAGGGCAATAAATCCTTTTGCTTCGCACAGCGAGTGAGAGAGTTCTACTTCCGGCCTTCAAACGAACGCCAAAGGCCTCCAGCGAATCTCTAAATGTAAGGAAGCCCCACCGGAGTCATAGCGTCAGGCTCAAAAGTGAGCCACGCTTCCCTCTACGGCTTGCTTCGTCAAGGAGGGTTAAAAACCATGGTAAAGCCAACGATTTCTTCCGGCCTTCAAGGCGAACGCCAAAAACCTTCAGGAAGCACTTTAGCCGGCAATACCAAAAGTTACGTAAATAAGCGGTATCAAAAACAAATGCATGAATTCCCCGAGAGATGACTCTCCCTTGGTCAACAAGATTCGTCTGTTACCACCAAGTACTCGAAATCTAGAGCTAATTTCTTTCCTTCCTAAGCGGTATCCTGTTACCACTGAGTACTCGAAATCTAGAGCTAATTTCTTTCCTTTATAGATCCGAAAAGCTTGATTTTGGAAAGGGGGTCGGAAACACGTTGATTTTGGCAAGCGTTTCCACTTTCGAAAGCTTCCAGCGAATCTTTAAATGAAAGGAAGCCCACCGGAGTCATAACGTCAGGCTCAAAAGTGAGCCACGCTTCCCTCTACGGCTTGCTTCGTCAAGGAGGGTTAAAAACCATGGTAAAGCCAACGATTTCTTCCGGCCTTCAAGGCGAACGCCAAAAACCTTAAGGAAGCACTCTAGCAGGCAATACCAAAAGTTACGTAAATAAGCGGTATCAAAGACAAATGCATGAATTCCCCGAGAGATGACTCTCCCTTGGTCAACAAGATTCGTCTGTTACCACCAAGTACTCGAAATCTAGAGCTAATTTCTTTCCTTCCTAAGCGGTATCAAAAACTAATGCATGAATTCCCCGAGAGATGACTCTCCCTTGGTAAACAAGATTCGTCTGTTACCACTGAGTACTCGAAATCTAGAGCTAATTTCTTTCCTTTATAGATCCGAAAAGCTTGATTTTGGAAAGGGGGTCGGAAACACGTTGATTTTGGCAAGCGTTTCCACTTTCGAAAGCTTCCAGCGAATCTTTAAATGAAAGGAAGCCCCACCGGAGTCATAACGTCAGGCTCAAAAGTGAGCCACGCTTCTCTCTACGGCTTGCTTCGTCAAGGAGGGTTAAAACCCATGGTAAAGCCAACGATTTCTTCCGGCCTTCAAAGCGAATGCCAAAGTCCTTCAGGAACCACTCTAGCCGGCAATACCAAAAGATACGTAAATAAGCGGTATCAAAGACTAATGCATGAATTCCCCGAGAGATGACTCTCCCTTGGTCAACAAGATTCGTCTGTTACCACCGAGTAATCGAAACTAAAGCTAATTTCTTTCCTTCATTACGTAAATAAGTGGTATCAAAAACTAATGCATGAATTCCCCGAGAGATGACTCTCCCTTGGTCAACAAGATTCGTCTGTTACCACGTAGTACTCGAAATCTAGAGCTAATTTCTTTCCTACATAGATCCGAAAGCTTGATTTTGGAAAGGGGGTCGGAAACACGTTAATTTTGGCAAGCGTTTCCACTTTCGAAAAGCAGTAAAAGGCTGGTCACAGTCGCATAAGAGTATGATTTCTAACTAAAAAGCACCTTTTTCGCTTCTATGACATTCGCGCTCTCTAAAAAGGGATCTGACTGTGTAACGTGAGGGTGGAACGTGACTGTTATTGCATCATTGCCACATTCACGCTCTCTAAAAAAGATCAGACTGTGTAACGTGACTATGTCATTGCATTATCGCAGATGTTTTTAGTCGCAGCAATTAATTCCGCGCTTGAACGTTGAGTGCCAGCAATTGAGGCCGAAGACTTAGCGAAGGGTGGCAGCCAGCGTCTTGGGAATATGAGCCGGATAAACTGTGGCGTATGTAAGACATGAAAAAAAAGCAAGAAAACCTATTGCGTTTGTGCAGCGGCATTTATTAACACGTGACTTCTCACGGGATATTACAATACAAGGGCGTTAACCAACATTGTCCAATTTCAATCCTGCGGTTTAGATGGTCGATGGACAGTGACAAGTCTGGCAAGAATTCTCTGGGTTTTTGCTATATTAAATCAGTTGACGAATACATGTACAGACATATCAAAATATACGAATGTTCTTTGCCCGGAGATGCTCATTGTTGAAAAGTGTTCTATGTTGCGTGACAATTGCCATACAAGGCCTTATTTCGCGTATGTGTCAGTGACCAGCGCCAAGTCTGTTGGCCTCGGCCTCGCGTGGCAGCCACGTCGCAAGCAATGCTAAATCAAAAAACCATGCAAACCGGTTCCATGTATTTTTTTTTTTTTTTTTTTTGATTTAGTCATTGGAATCGCACAACCGTAACCAAGCAAATCGGAATATCTTGAAGATTCCGCATCTAATAATCGGATTAAAGTATTTCGAATTTTTTTTTTTCTCTTTATAACCCACTATATATTTTTAGTTAATATTATATATTTAATATTTATAACTTGATCAGTGGGGATTAGGTTTTCCTACTAGCGCCATTTCGCATGTTGATGGGAAAGTAGAACCCATCGGATACTCCTCGTGCAAATTATATGAATGTCAGGGACAAATCGTCATCTTTCCAAGTCAAATGTAACTTCAGTACGTGGGCTCTCAGCCACTGTGTTGGCAGGATCATGGTGACGTCAACGAGGAAATCAGTGGCAACAGAATTTGTATATGGTTCGCGTTCAGTATCCAGATTATTCTACATCCTTCTTGTCTTCCCAATAGCCTCTACTCATAACACCCCAACGACAAGATCCCAAATTTCGTACAACTTCCACGCGCTCTACCATCACAGAAGGTCCAGCCGCTGCTCTGCCACGACGCGTCCCACCACGACGCCCTCGCTTTACCACTCACGGCCGTTCCGTGACTGCTACTACGTCGCGCCCCGCGCGGGCCCTTTCACAACGCCCTTCACCACGATGCGTTCCCCCACGACGCTCTCCACCGTGACGCGCTCCACTACTCAAGGCAATCCTACTACGCCACTCCCCGTGGGCCGTATCGCAACGCGCTCCACCACGCCAGATCGTCCCTTGGATGCTTCTACGACACGTCCCACGGCCGCTATCACACAAGACCGTCTATTTGGTGCTTCTATGACGCGCCCCACGGCCGCTTCTACGACGCGCCCGCGGCTGCTAACACGCCGCGTCCAGCGGGTCCTACCACGACACGCGCCGCTACTGCTACTACGACATGCCCCACGGCTACAAGAACAACGCACCCTCGGCGGCTGCCACGCCACGTCCTACCGCTTATCTAACTACGAGCCCCGCCACCACTACAACGACGTATCCATGGTTGTTTCCACAACGGGCCATGCGGCTGCTACCTCGAAGCGCAACGCCGCTTCTAGAACTACTACCCCCGCCGCAGCTCCAACGATGCGCTATCAGCAAGACCGTTCCTTTGATGATTCTATGACGCGCCCTGCGGCCGCTTCTACGACGCGCCCGGGGCTGATTACACGCCGCGTCCCGCGAGTCCTACTACTACACGCACCGCTCCTGCTACTACGACATGCCCCACAGCTACAAGAACAACGCACCCTACGGACACGTCCCACCGCTTCTCTAACTACGAGCCCTGCCACCACTACAGCGGCGTGCCCGCGGTCGTTTCCACAACGAGCCATGCGGCTGCTACCTCGAAGGGCAACGCCGCTTCTAGCACACCATCCCCGCCGCAGATACAATTACGCATCCCATGGCAAGACCGTCCCATTGATGATTTTACGATGCGCCCGCGGCTGCTAATACGTCGCGTCCCGCGGGTCTTACCACGACACGCAGCGCTACTGCTACTACGACACGCCCTAGGGCTACAAGGACAACGCACTCTGCGGCAGCTGCCATGGCGCATCCCGCCACTTCCATATCTACGAGCCCTTCTACCATTATAGCTACGTGCCCATGGTTGTTTACACAACAAGCCATGCGGCTGCTACATCGAAGGGCAACGCCGCTATCCCCACCGCAGTTCCAACGACGCGTCCCACGGCCGCTATCACGCAAGACCGCCCATTTGATGCTTCTATGACGCGCCCTACGGCCGCTTCTACGACGCGCCCGCGGCTGATAACATGCCGCGTCCCGCGGGTCCTACCAAGACACGGACCGCTATAGCTACTACGACATGCCCCACGGCTTCAAGAACAACGCACCCTACGGCAGTTCCCATGACACGTCCCACCTCTTCTATAACTACGAGCCCTGCCACCACTAAAGCGACGTGCTTGTGGTTGTTTCCACAACGAGCCAAGCGGCTGCTACCTCGAAGCGCAACGCCGCCGATCCAACGACGCGTCTCACGCCCGCTATCCCGCAAGACCATTCTAAAATGATTTTACGACGCGCCCGCAGCTGCTAACACGACACGCACCGCTACTGCTACTACGACACACCCCACGGCTACAAGAACATCGTACCCTACGGCAGCTGCCACGACACGTCCCACCGCTCCTATAACTACGAGCCCTGCCACCATTACAGCGACGTGCCCGTGGTTGTTTCCACAACGAGCCATGCAGATGCTACCTCGAAACGCTACGCCGCTTCTAGCACTAAAATCCCCGCCACAACTCCAACGATGCGTCCCACGGCCGCTATCACGCAAGATCGCCCATTTGATGCTTCTATGACGCGCCCCACGGCCGCTTCTACGCCGCACCCGCCGCTGATAACATGCCGTGTCCCGCGGGTCCTACCACGACACGGACTTCTACTGCTACTACGACATGATCCAGGGCTACAAGAAAAACGCACCCTGCGGCAGCTGCCACGACACGTCCCACCGCTTCCATAACTACGAGCCCTGCCACCACTACAGCGACGTGCCCGTGGTTGTTTCCTCGAAGCGCAATGCCGAAGGTCCAACGACGCGTCCCACGCCCACTATCACGCAAGACCGTCCCTTTGATGATTTTACGACGCGCGCGAAGTTGCTAACACGCGGGTCCTACCACGACACGCGCCGCTACTGCTACTACGACATGCCCCACGGCTACAAGAACAACGCACCCACGGCAGCTGTCACGCCACGTCCTACCGCTTCTATAACTACGAGCCCCGCCACCACTACAACGACGTACCCTGGTTGTTTCCACAACGAGCCATGCGGCTGCTACCTCGAAGCGCAACGCCGCTTCTAGCACTACTACCCCCGCCGCAGCTCCAACGATGCTCTATCAGCAAGACCGTCTTTTTGATGTTTCTATGACGCGCCCTGCGGCCGCTTCTACGCCGCGCCCAGGGCTGATAACAAGCCGCGTCCCGCGGGTCCTACTACTACACGCACCGCTCCTGCTACTACGACATGCCCCACAACTACAAGAACAACGCACCCTACGACAGCTACCACGACACGTCCCACCGCTTCTCTAACTACGAGCCCTGCCACCACTACAGCGACGTGCCCGCGGTTGTTTCCACAACGAGCCATACGGCTGCTACCTCGAAGCGCAACGCCGCTTCTAGCACTACTGCCCCCGCCGCAGCTCCAACGATGCTCTATCAGCAAGACCGTCTCTTTGATGTTTCCATGACGCGCCCTGCGGCCGCTTCTACGACGCGCCCAGGGCTGATAACACGCCGCGTCCCGTGGGTCCTACTACTACACGCACCGCTCCTGCTACTACGACATGCCCCACAACTACAAGAACAACGCACCCTACGACAGCTACCACGACACATCCCACCGCTTCTCTAACTACGAGCCCTGCCACCACTACAGCGACGTGCCCGTGGTTGTTTCCTCGAAGCGCAATGCCGAAGGTCCAGCGACGCGTCCCACGCCCACTATCACGCAAGACCGTCCCTTTGATGATTTTACGACGCGCGCGCAGCTGCTAACACGCTACTGCTACCACGACATGCCCCACGGCTACAAGAACAACGCACCCACGGCAGCTGTCACGCCACATCCTACCACTTCTATAACTACGAGCCCCGCCACCACTACAACGACGTACCCTGGTTGTTTCCACAACGAGCCATGCGGCTGCTACCTCGAAGCGCAACGCCGCTTCTAGCACTACTACCCCCGCCGCAGCTCCAACGATGCTCTATCAGCAAGAGCGTCTCTTTGATATTTCTATGACGCGCCCTGCGGCCGCTTCTACGACGCGCCCAGGGCTGATAACACGCCGCGTCCCGCGGGTCCTACTACTACACGCACCGCTCCTGCTACTACGACATGCCCCACAACTACAAGAACAACGCACCCTACGACAGCTACCACGACACGTCCCACCGCTTCTCTAACTACGAGCCCTGCCACCACTACAGCGACGTGCCCGCGGTTGTTTCCACAACGAGCCATACGGCTGCTACCTCGAAGCGAAACGCCGCTTCTAGCACTACCATCCCCGCCGCAGATACAATGACGCATCCCACGGTCTTGCCGTCCCATTGATGATTTTACGATTCGCCCTAATACGTCGCGTCCCGCGGGTCCTACCACGACACGCTACAAGGACAACGCACTCTGCGGCAGCTGCCACGGCGCATCCCACCACACCTATAACTACGAGCCCTGCCACCACCACAGCGACGTGCCCTTGGTTGTTTCCACAACGAGCCATGCAGCTGCTACCTCGAAGCGCAACACCCCAGGTCCAACGACGTGTCCTAGGGCCGCTATCACACAAGACCGTGCCTTTGATGATTTTACGACGCGCCCGCAGTTGCTAACACGGCTACAAGAACAACGTACTCTACGACAGCTGCCACGACACATCCCACCGTTTCGATAACTACGAGCCCTGCCACCACTACAGCGACGTGGCCGTGGTTGTTTCCACAACGAGCCATGCAGATGCTACCCTCGAACCGCTACGCCGCTTCTAGCACTAATATCCCCACCGCAACTCCAACGACGCGTCCCACGACCGCTATCAACCAAGACCGCCCATTTGATGCTTCTATGACGCGCCCAACGGCCGCTTCTACGACGCACCCGCGGCGGATAACATGCCGCGTCCCGCGGGTCCTACCAAGACACGGACCGCTACTGCTACTCGACATGCCCCACGGCTTTAAGAACAACGCACCCTACGGCAGTTCCCACGACACGTCCCACCGCTTCTATAACTACGAGCCCTGCCACCACTACAGCGACGTGCCCGTGGTAGTTTCCATAACGAGCCAAGCGGCTGCTACCTCGAAGCGCAACGCCGCCGATCCAACGACACGTCCCACGCGCGCTATCCCGCAAGACCGTCCCTTTGATTATTTTACCACGACACGCACCGCTACTGCTACTACGACATGCCCCACGGCTACAGGAGCAATGTACCCTACGGCAGCTGCCACGACACGTCCCACCGCTTCTATAACTACGAGCCCTGCTGCCACTACAGCGACGTGCCCGTGGTTGTTTCCACACCGAGCCATGCAGCTGCTACCTCGAAGCGCAACACCGCAGGTCCAACGACGTGTCCTAGGGCCGCTATCACGCAAGACCGTGCCTTTGATGATTTTACGACACGCCCGCAGTTGCTAACACGTCGCGTCCTACGGGGGTCCTACCACGACACGCATTGCTACTGCTACTACGACATGCTCCACGGCTACAAGAACAACGTACCCTACGACAGCTGCCACGACACGTCCCACCGCTTCTATAACTACGAGCCCTGCCGCCACTACAGCCGTGGCCGTGGTTGCTTCCACAACGAGCCATGCAGATGCTACCACGAAACGCTACACCGCTTCTAGCACTATGATCCCCGTCGCAACTCCAACGACGCGCCCCGCGGCCGCTATCACGCAAGACCGCCCATTTGATGCTTCTATGACGCGCCCCACGGCCGCTATCATGCAAGACTGCCCATTTGATGCTTCTATGCGCCCTACGGCCGCTTCTACGACGCACCCGCCGCTGATAACATGCCGTGTCCCGCAGGTCCTACCACGACACGGACCTCTACTGCTACTACGATATGACAGGGCTACAAGAAAAACGCACCCTGCGGCAGCTGCCACGACACGTCCCACCGCTTCCGTAACTACGCGCCCTGCCACCACTACAGCGACGTGGCCGTGGTTATTTCCACATCGAGCCATGCAGATGCTACCTCGAAGCGCACTGCCGCAGATCCAACGATGCGTCCCACGGCCGCTATCACGCAAGACCGTCCCTTTGATGATTGTGCGACGCGCCCGCAGCTCATAACACGTCGCGTCCCGCGGGTCCTACCAGGACAAGCCCGACAGCTGCAAGGACAACGCACCCTGCGGCAGCTGCCACGACGCATCCCACCACTTCTCTACCAGCCTTGCCACCACTACAGCTACGTGCCCGTGGTGGTTTCCACAACGAGCCATGCGGCTGCTACCTCGAAGCACAACGCCGAATGTCCCACGCCCGCTATCATGCAAGACCGTCCCTTGATGATTTTACGACTCGCGCGCAGGTGCTAACACGTCGCGTCCCGCGGGTCCTACCACGACAGGCTCCGCTACTGCTACTACGACACACGGCTACAAGAACAACGTACCCTACGACAGCTGCCACGACACGTCCCACCGCTCCTATAACTACGAGCCCTGCCACCACTACAGCGACATGGCCATGGTTGTTTCCACAACGAGCCATGCAGATGCTACCCTCGAAGCGCTACGCGGCTTCTAGCACTAAGATCCCCGCCGCAGCTCCAACGACGCGCCCCACGACCGCTATCACGCAAGGCCGTCCCTTTGACGCTTCTACAACGCGCCTTCGGCTGCTAACACTACGCGTCCCGCGGGTCCTACCATGACAAGCACCGCTACTGCTACTACGACACGCCCCACGACTGAAAGGAAAACGCACCCCGAGGTAGCTGTCACGACGGGTCCACCACTTCTATAACTATGAGTCCTGCCACAACTACAGTGACGTGCCATGGTTGTTTCCGCAACGATCCATGCTGCTGCTGCCGCGAAACGCTACGCCGCTTCTAGCACTACGATACCCGCAGCAGCTCCAACGACGCGCCCAGCGGCAGCTAACACAACAGAATCCTTAACTGCCACCTCGATGCGTTCCACGCTGCTATCCATATGCATTCCACATATTCCAAACCCAAGGTCGATCGCACGATCAGGCAACGGCACGTCATCGGAAAGCCAAGTAGCTGCCGCTGCTCCACCCACGTCCGCATCGCCATCTAATACAACCTCGACTTCAAGGCAATGGCGAGGTCCATGTTCGTATTCGACTCGAATTGGAAACCGTCCCTCGTGCTCCAGGCCACAACGCCAATGCCAACGCCAGCATAAACGAAAATACCTTTCCGAAGACCCGCCCACACAAGTCACGACACACCGAAAAGCCGTTGAAACGCGAGAAGGGAGCCGCAGGAGAACTTTAATGTTCAATTGCGCAGGTGTGTGGCCAAAGCGTACGAAAGACTCGACAAGTGACTCACCTACAGAAAGAAGGTTTCCAATTGCCTGTTCAAATTCAAAGTGTTCTGTGTTTTCGAGGTTGTTCGCACGTCACCGGATACCATCGCGGAGGCCTCAACGACGATCGTTAGACAGCAAAAGAACGAGATAATCGCGCTTGTTCAATATTTCACGTTGTTCAACACGTCCCACCCACCTTACCAGATCAGCCAAACCCAAACAGCCGCCAATTTCGGAATGCACGCGCATCATCCAGTTATTCATTTTGCGCGACACCTCGGAGTCACTATAAAACCATGCTCGCAAGGTAGCAAGGGCGACGACTGCTTCCGGAGGTAATGTGCGGCATTTGTGCGACTCGTGTCTCACGTCCATATTCAACTGGTTCCTTTCGAGAAATTAGATACGGAGGAAGCCCTGAACACAGATCCTAGCCAACCCGCGCAATCTCCCCTTAAACAACTAGGAAATAGAGAAAGACCTGAAGACAAATCCTAGTCAACCTCTGCAATCTCCCGTCGAACAACTGCAAGTAACAGCCATGTTGGTTCTGACTAAAGACCTGAACACATATGTTGGCCGACCTCCGCATCTCCTGTCAAACAACGCCAAACCAGGTCAGCGTACCCCATATGCATACCCAAGATAGCAAGTCGTCAACATGGGCCTTGAACCGGGTTTACCTAACATGTGCTGGAATTATGCTGACATCCTGAACGTCATTGTGTAACTCGCAAGGATTCCATACGATGATGACTTACCTCAAGCCACGTGTTTGGTTGGCGCGTCCAATTTATTGCTATAGAAGGGGCGATGGTGCGAGGCTCACAAATAGCACTACGCAGAGGGTACGATTGGCCAGGTCATATAATTATGCAGCGCTCTTATGTGAATTATAGCATTACCTTGAAAAAGGTTTTAAAGTAAAGTATGGTTCGCGGAATCAATGCGCTTGCTTTGATCGAATTTTATGAAGCTAGTTTCCACAATTTACACATTTTGGCCACGTTGTCATATGAGAGGCATCTATTAGCACCATAGAATCGGAACTGAAGTTATCATTTAAATTGGACTAGTGAGGTCTTTGCAATATAAACACAAGATATATGGTGTACAAAAAATTTCGGTTTCTTTTTATTCGCCGAGGAAATTTGGAGAATTGCACAACACTATATTTTGCATATGGATTTTTGTATTTCCCGATATCGCAAAGTCGCTCTCACGAGTTCTATTTTGCGAGCGAAAAATCAAATAATAAATTGAGATCGGTACGCTTAAGTGAGTAATAAGTCGCCAAATCGCCACAACACGCCTATCCTAAAGTCTATCCCATTCTTTTCCGACACGAACACAATCGCATTCCCTATTATAAACATAAATGACTGAACCACTACCCTCCCCCCTCCCCCCCCCACCCCCCCTATCCTGCTCCTTACATTTCTGGCGCGATGATTTGTGATTTACGGCTGGGAAACGATTTACGGCGGAACGACGATTTACTGATGGCGCTGATTTGATGGCGAGCGATAACATGCGATTGTGGACCGATCGCTGAGAGTTAAATAGGGGAGCCAGCCCGCGTGGGCGACTCATTACGTCTAACCTTGCTATGGCTCGCTGGGAATGGCGAAAAGAGACAAATTACCAGTGAGCAACGACTTTCTACTGGACTCGCTGGCAATAGCAAAGAGAGACAAATTACCAGAGAGAAACGACTTTCCACCGGACTCGCTGGGAATGGCGAAGAGAGACGAATTACCAGTGAGTAACGACTTTCTACCGAGCAACTATTTAATGCTGGCTGCCGATTTGTAGCTGCGTGACGCTTTGCCGATTACTGACAATAACCTTGCTGGCCAACGATGGTCCCCGTTGGCGGTACTCCGGGTATTAATTAGCGGCCTGTAGAGGATTATTCGCAAAGAGATTATTAAGGGCGACGCAATGACGGCTGGCTTTAGGGTGGAGCAGTGTGACAACTAGCCATAGTAGGCAACGCATTACGACGCAGCAATGCACCTTGAGTACGGCGAATATCCACTGGAGGAAAGGATAGCCGCTGTGAGAAGGAAAGTTGTTGCGGTATGGAGAGCAGCTGAGGCTGGTGATGGGCGAAATGAAGATGGACGGAGGAATGGCGGAGTGTAGTGTTCGGACTTTGTCTGTGTGAAAGAATACACGGTCACGTGTTCTCCGCCACATTTCGAAGATTTCAAAATACGAAAGTCCTATCGGCAGCAGATGCATATATAAAACAAAGATTAACGGATTTATTATTCTTTTCCACGCTACCTTTATGTTCAAGAGTTGGTACCTATTAAATAACATTAAAGGCTGTCTGTAATAGGTTTTCAAGCATTGTGCGCTTCTATTTTTAAAAGGTTTTGATAAAATCTGTCCATGATACAGATATCTCCCAGATAGCGTCCCCGAGTCAATTCGATGGATTGTTTCAGCACATATTCCTTACAATATTGCCCCTCTTCCCATGCCCCTTTACCTCCTTCAGAATTGCCATATAATCACTTTTCCTCCTCCTTTAACGTATTTCACAAACTCCTTTGCAAACTTTGCTCAATTATACAATGCCTCATGATGGTCCGCACTTCTGGAACTTATTGGAATAGTTATTATATGAAAATTTCAGTACATTCACATTCTCGAATATATCATATATTAATCTAACTAGTAATATTGTAAATATTCTATAAGGAACCAATCTAACTATAGAGAATAAGTGTATAAATGTTATATGCAGTAAGTGATATCAGCAGTTTGGATTTCATTCATAACTATAGTTTTATTTACTATTAGGTAATATGATTAATTTTATTACCTTTATTTATTTGATATATTTTTATTATTTATTTGTTATTATTATATTCAAAATTTCAAATGCAAGAAATCTACCAAATTCACCACCTTTGGACAGATATGAGTAGGAAATATTATTCAAGATATTGAGGCTGTGAATGGGATAGGTAATTACTATCTCATTGTATATTTTTGATATATTTTTACCTACAAATTCCATCCAATAATTTATAGAAAATTACCCATACCTCAAAGCATCCAAATGTGATATGTATATTGATAGTTCTGTAAGCAACTCTTTTATAATGCGCCACACAAAGTGGAATATAAATTGAGTATGTAGGGTATATTTTCCCCAAATACGCCATGTCCAAAATTCGAAATCTCTCTCCAAAATATTGGCCTGCCTTATCAGAAAACCATAACCAGTTGCCTTAATGTTTATTGTATCTAGATATATATTTTTTTCAATTATGACCCGTGGTAATAACATGGCAATGGAACTATGTTGAATACCCACTTATGTAGAGCATCATATTTTTCAAGGACAAGTCGAGTTTGAGGGCAAAAATAAATTCGAAATCGTGTGGGAAAATTAAACGATGCTCTCCTGCTTGAACAGCAGAAAAAAAAAATTCTTTATTTCACATTGGGTTGCACACATTTGACGACGTTGCACCTTGTTTCGGAGCCAGATGGCACACTCTGGTTTTCATAGCACGCTGACAAAGCATAGCGTATCGTGTTGAACTCTCTACAGATAACCCCACGCCAATCACTTCGGTTTCCGATTTTCGTTATCCACTAAAACTTGCTTCAATTTCAACGACAAAAAAATTCAAGATTTCATAGTCACCATTCGATTCACGATTTTGCATCGAAACGCACATGCCGACATCAAATTAGCCTGAAATGTGGCGGAGAGCACGTGGCCGTGGATACTTTCAAAACAAACGTTGTCCGAATGCTACACTCCACCATTCCGCCGTTCCTCTTCATTTTGCCCACCGCCGTCCTCAGTTGTACTTCATACCTTAACGGCTTGCCATCCCGCAGCATCTAACCATCTTCCAGCGTTCATTTGCTATACTCATTTAGTGCAACACTCCATCGCAACGCACTGCAGCGTCGCCCTTAATAATGCCGAAGCGAATGACTGTCCACCAGCCGCTAATTCCATCCGGAGGCTATTTGTTGTCGCAAATGTCATTAGCCAGCAAGGTTAATTGTTGTTCATGCTCTTCGTCATTCGCAGCGAGCCCCAGAAAGGTTAGACGTAATTAGTTGTCCACGCAGGCTGTCACCCCATTAACTCTCAGCTATCCGTCCACAGAAATCGATGCCCATCGATATATCCTCTCTCAGCGATAAATCGCCGCCCAGCCGTAAATCGCCGCCCAGCCGTAAATCGCTTCCCAGCCGTAAATCGTTGCACAGAGGTAGGTCGTCCCTCCAGATACCATGTATGTAGGAGGGGTGAGTGAACGGCTCAGTCTGTGATGTTTTGATAGGCAATGCGATTGTGATTGGGTTGGAAAAGAACGTGATCGACTTTAGGATAGGCGTTAGGTGGCACTATACCGACTTTTTCCTTACTCAACGTCCTGATTCCAATCTTATTATTTTATTTGACGCCCGCAAAATGAATTGATGGTGCGATTGTCATTCAGGCTTAATAAGGTCTTTCGGATAATATTCCCGACGCACATCCGGCGCCTCGTGTTTGGGGAGTGTGACCTACAACATCTACCCCCCTTTCCGACCTTTGACATCTGCCCCCCCTTTCCGACCTTTGACATCAGCCCCCCCTTTCCGACCTTCGACATCTGCCCCTC